>WEIV01028315.1:387608-426426 GCA_013390005.1 Calyptomena viridis | reverse complement strand
TTTCTGTGTGTATTCCAGGGCTTTACAATACAATAAAATTTACAGCTCGTATAATTAAGAATATGCCAGATTAAACAAATTAAAGCTCAGCCTTAAAAGTCAAAGCTCTATCAGATCAAGGCATTATGCATGAAAGAAATTTCAAATTCAAATCAACAACATCTGAAGGCTCTGAACACAAAAGCTGTATAGGAGTTACTGGGAACTACTACAAGACCTATTTTGTAACCTCAAGGTACAATTCATGGCACGGGGCATCAGAAGGTCACAAAGATTAATTGAGTGCAAGGGTTAGTTGGAGATTTGTGGGGAAGCCACGCTGTTCCAAAGATTTATTTTTCCCTTCCATGAAAGTAAAAAATAATAACTTGTACTGAAATTTGCATTCATGAAAGGCTCTTTCCCTCTCTGGGATATTCCTGGGAGAGAGAGCATGGAGCAGAGGAGATGGGAAGCCCAAGCACCCATCCTGTGCAGGTGGCTGGAGCAGGAGCCCCTGGAAGGAGCCCTCAGGAGGGATTTGGAGAGTCCCCCCACCCAGGAGTCTCTGCTCTGCTTGTGTGATGTTTGGCTCCAGGAGCACCTCCCCAAATAAACCCAACTTCATTTAAGCATTTCCCAGTGGATACACTTTGGGATGATTGACAATTCCTGGCTGTGGAAAAGCAAAGTAAGGATGGAGACACCAGCCTGTCTCCAAAGCAGAGGTGCTCCAGTCCTGTGATCATCTTCATGGCTTCCTCCTTGCTCCAACAGGTCCACACCTTTCTTCCCTCGAGGTCCCAGAGGTGACACAGTGCTCCAGGTGGGGGCTCAGGAGAGTAGAGGGGCAGAATCCCCTCCCTTGAGCTGCTGGTCATGTTTGTTTAGATGCAGCCCAGGACAGGGTTGGCTTTCTGGGCTTTCTGGGCTGCAAGTGCACGTTATTGGGTCATGTTGAACTTCTCACCCACCAACACCCCCAGGTCCTTCTCCTCAGGGCTGCTCTCAGCCCATTCTCCTCCCAGTCCCTACTTGAGCTTGGGATTGCCCCAGCCTTGCCCTTGGCCTTGCTGAACTTCAAGAGGCTCACACAGCCCCACCTCTCCAGCCTGTCCAGGAACCTCTGGGAGCCATTCCTTCTCCCCTGTGTGTTGTCCATACCAAACAGAAAGGCATCAATCCCACTGTTCTTGTCACAGACAAAGATGTTGAACAGTGCTGGTCCCAGTTCCAACCCCTGAGGAACAGTTTGTCACTGGTCTCCACTTGGACCTCGAGCTGTTGGCCCTCCAGCCAATTCCTTATCCACTGAGTGAGCCAGCTGTTAAATCTAAGAAAACACAGAAGAAATAAAACGTCACAAGTTCCATAACCCCATTTTTCCTTTGCCATATTTTACTCTTTTTCAGGTAATTATTCTGTTTTTACTCAGTTTCTCTTCTCCCACATCCAAAATGGATTTTTTTAACATGTAAAATACAAAGTTTGCAGGCTTTTCTTCCTGTTGGATTCTTTACAAGATAAGAACATGGATGACAAACAATATGAACACCAAGTCTTGGAATTCAATTCTGAATATTATATTGTGTATCACATCATATCAGACACTAAGAAAAGATTCTTGCTTCACAAAACAGGACACAAATGATAGAAATAGTCCTTTATCAGTACAGATGTCCCCTCCTGTTCACCATCATTCTTTGCACACAAAGCTCAATAAACAAAAAGTTATGCTCTGCTGCAAAATGACTCCACTATAGATTTTTACAATCATCTGAGAAACTTATTTTAGAAAAGCTCAGAGGTCAGCAGCAATCTCCATTTTCCCATTTGTTTCCAAAAAGCTGTGCATGACATTGGCATTAGGTATATATATTAGTATTTATAAGTATCAAAAATATTTGGTTTTGCTTTGAAATCGTGTTTCATATGCAGTTTGGGCTGGATTTCAATAAGCATCTAATTAAGATGGATTTTTTTCATCCAGGGCTGTTGCAAATTCTATTTATTTGAGCTGCTTCATGTGCTCTAGACTATCAAAACAGCAAGTTCAGCAGAAAGGTATTTTCAGGCAAAAAGGGTGAAAGGGGGACCAAGATAAATGATAAATTTGGGTTCAAATAAAGCAAGAGTTTTGCTGATGTTTAAAGATGTGCAGTAGGTGTTTGGTGCATCTTATGGCACTGGAGAACACAGTTTGGTGGTGCTGGGTGATGGTTGGACTTGATGATCTTCAAGGTTTTTTCCAACCTTAATGATTCTGTGATTCTGTGATCACATTTTTTTTCATTTGACATTAAGGCATTTTCATCAGCAGGGTGTTAAATTGCTTCTGAATATCCCAAATTTCTATCCATACTCCCTCATTTGGTCCTTCAAAGGACTTTTCCCTCACTCCCTGCTGGAAGGTGAGGAGGAGAAGCAGCAAAGTCCACATGACAACAAACCCAATAACACAGACAATGTGCTTCACAAATCACAACAGATCTGACAAAAAAACCATCAAGACCTTCATCTTGGATTGATGATGTTCTAGAATTGGCTTTTCTATTTTAGTTTAGGAATAAAATTATAGAGATTTTGTGTTTGAACCACTGAATATTTGCATATGGCATGTGTGAGTCCCACAAAGAAAAAATTAATTAGCACATTGTTGCCCTTGTTGACAAAACTAGAAATTCCACTAAATGTAGCTAAAATTTTCAGAACTTCCAAGAAAACCTCTGAACCAGTAACATCTTTGTGGTTTTGTAACACAAGGCTATTTTTCCCATCATTTAAACATAGAAAGAAAATGTCTGGCTTCCTTATTTAGCAGACTTGGAAAACCATTATCAATCATCAAAAATATGTATTAGACACATTTATTCCCCTGACAAATTTATGCCAGAAAACTGATAGACTTATTATAGAACCTCTTCCCCCAACAACAACAAAAAATAATCCATAGTTTCATGTGCTTCACTCTCAGTCTTACAATTTGGGAAACAAAATCTTTATCCAACAGCACAACCCTTGGAGCCAATATCTGAGAAAAAAATCTTTTCTCTGCTAAGTTCACATATTGAAAATGTCATAAAGGTATTATCATCCACCAGGACTATGTGAAACTCTCAAAAAGTAACTGTATTAAATGGATTTTTTTAATCCCCGTATGTTCTAATAATCAGTAAAGCAGATTTAAATCTGCTTTTTTCTACCACTATTAGGAGGGAGGAAGAGCCATAAGGCAACACATTTTAAGGATATCATTTATTACAAAAGTTTCGCTGTGGTTCTGTTTTGAGGGTTGGTTTTTTTTCCCATCAGTGGTGAATCTCTGCTCATCAGGATTTGTAATAATACACTTATTGTATCTGATGTTGGGAATCCATCCTTTGTAATACCTCCTGACATAATTGCAGCTTTTGACACACTCAATCGTGGGATCCTTCTAAACCATCTTGAAAAATATGTTGGTCTTTCAGGTTCGGTTATTCAGCAGCTCAAATCTTATTAGAACCATCGACTACAGTTTGTTAATATAATTTCTTCCCATTCCTCCTCTTACATTGTCATCTGGAGTCATCTGTTACAATGTCATCTGCAGTCCCACAGGGAGCTGCTCCTGGTTCCATGTGCTCCTTTATCTACCTGCTGCCTTTAGGAGCTACAAAACCCAACTACAGAGACATGGGCTCTCTTATCACACTCCTGCTGACACTCAGCACTTACATTTTCTATTCCTTGTGCCTATTTATTTGATCAATATTCTAATGCTTCTCCCTCCTGCTCAACTATTTAGATGAGACACAGTTAAAAAAAAAAAACCACACCAAAAACAATAAAAAAGAAAAGAATGTTTTTTGAACATTTGGAAATTATACTCCAGACAGAGAGAGGCAAAACAAGTTTTTGATTACATACCTTTTTCACAGCCAGGTGATTCATATTATTGTGCTTTTCAATTCCAGAATTGCTTTATTTATTTATAAATTTTCACATATTTGAGCATGTAAAAATGCCCAACAATACCATAAAAACTCAACTAGAAGCTATAAAAAAGGCATGAAGGAAAGAAAAGGAGCAAAGCAAAGGAAAAGAAAATATCAGTTTGGAGTTGCAACCAAATTTCAGCAGCCAGATTTCTATTTATGATATAAAGATTTCTCTTTATTGTGGTACCACTGAATCTGAGTTATGGTACCAGAATGTGAAGTTTAATGGGTAATATTTCCACACATTGCCCATAAAATCCATCCAGGAGCTGGTTCTCCATAAGCACTGGGTACCTGTAACTCCCACAGAGTTTGGTGGGCTGCACCAGCCACCTGGAGCTTCAAAAATCCAACCCAATCCTTCATAACACAAATATTTCTCGTCCCTCCTCATTGGAAGTAAAAGATTAGCTGGGAAAAAATATCCTAGGGAGTAAGAAAAAGAAGTACCCTTTTTAATTCCACCTGCGAATGGATAATTTATGTTTTTTCAGAGCGGGAAATTGTTGGAATGTTGTAGAGAGTCCTGTTTCTTCTTCCAGTTTTTATGTGGTAGTCTCAAATTGCCCTGATAAAGTGAACATGCCAGTCTGAAGAAAACAACATCAAATGTCATCTTCTTAAATAAATCTAATTCTACTCCCAAATTCATGGAGAACAAGAAAAAATATTTAAAAAAAAATAAATAAAAACCAGGGGTCTTCAGTCATATTTTTAGGCAACTGCTGTCCATTTCTTCTGCTCAATCTCTTCACCACCATTTTGAGAGACGTTTGACCACATATGTTCTGTTATCCCTCTCTAACTCATAATCTCAGTTATTTTATCTGTCCACTATTCACCCTCATCTTTGTCTCTATCCAGAGAAAACTATGGCAAGGACATCAGCAGAAGGGACATGGAGTGGAAACAGAGGTTGAGAAGAAAGAGAAGATCAAAAAGAAAGCAGAACTGGGCTGGAGACCTTTATAAGGTTTAACATAATGAGTTTGGATGGAAAGATCCCTAAGAAAATAAAAATAATTGGAGTAACTTGTGGTTTTTTTATAGCAGGAAGCTCATCCCTCTCCCTGGCTGAAAACATCATGCCCTTGTGCCAAGGCCATCAATGCCCTTGTGCCCTGGGCTGCACAATTGGAGCTGCTGCCTTGGAAGTGCACATTTCTCACAGGGAGGGGGACAATTCCCTGGCACCAAGTGTGTGGGAAGGCACACACCTCCCACCCAGTTGGAACTGGCTCCAGAAATTCTCTTATTCCTGTTCCAGAGTGGTTCTGTTGTGTGGCTGAACCACCTCAAGGATGGGTGAAAGGACTCCTAGATCTGAAGTTGCTGGAAGGATCCTTTGGGAATGTTTCCAAACAAAAAGCACCACATTTCTGTCAAATCTATACATTATTATTAGCCAGTTTTCCTGTTTATTTAACCAGATGCTTCTCATTTATGGGAACATATGGCAGTGAGATCAACTCCTATGGAACCAGAAATGGGCCGCAGCCCCTTGTTCAGGTTTGCAAAACCAAACTCCAAATCAGAACTGCTCTGCACCACAACTGTATTTTATTCAAACTAACAAATTCCATCAATAAGACAATTTGAGATAAAGACTTTCTGCTCAAGTCAGCTGAAGAAAGAAGTGATGAGGGATTCAGGATTAAAATCCACGTGGCAGCAGAGAGCAACCAGCATAACCTGGCTTGAAAATGCCAACCAAGGCATTGGACTGATGGGCAGGAACTGTCCAGGGGGTTTCCTGCTTGCTTTTATTCCATGGATTGATTTATATCAAACCCTCAGAAGCTCTGGACACTCTCAAGGCTTAGATGAGGCTTCAGAGAAAATTGTCATGGAAGAGATGAAAAGTTTTGGTCAAGACAAAGAAGAATTGTGGTAGGTCGTGGAGGAAATGAGTCCTTTGGCAAAAAACCTCAGAACTCCAAGACCTCTATTATTTTTCCATGGGAAAGGGTGATCCATGGAACTCTATGAAACATGACTGCAGTGATTGGAAGCCCAGTGCAGTGCAGGGAAGCTCAGGAATTCCTTTGTTTTCCCTGACTATACCCAAGCGTGGTAATGACATAGAGGGCAGGGTTAGATGGGATATTGGGAAGGAATTCTTCCCTGTGAGGGTGGGGAGGGACTAGAATAGAATTCCTAGAGAAGCTGTGGCTGCCTCATCCCTGGAAGTGTCCAAGGCCAGGGTGGATGAGGCTTGGAGCAACCTGGGAGGGTGGAAGGTGCCCCTGGCCATGGCAGGGGGTGGGAATGAGGTGGTCCTTGAGGTCTTTTCCAACCCGAAACATTCCAGGATTATATGACCCATCCTCAATCCATGTAACAGGTGCTTCTATACCCTGAGACACTTGTTAAACCCGTTTTGTTGAAATTAGTCCTCTGTCAGCTTTATTTTGTTGTTATGAATATTTCCCTTTTTCACAGTTTAATGATTACATTTCATTCCTGCTCTTTTCTACTGTGTACAAATTCAGTGGCACTCCTGGGAGGAGAGGTATTAAGAGAAAAACTTACAGATTGGATTGTTTTTCGTATGCATTTTTATAAATTCAACAATTTAAAAACAATATAGAAATAAAAATGAGATCATAGAATCATGGAATGGTTTGGTTTGGAAGGGGCTTTTAAGATCATCCTGTTCCAACCTCCTGCCATGGGCAGGGACACCTTCCACTTGACCTGGTTGTTCCAAGCCTTGTCCAACCTGGCCTTGAAAATAAAAATTGGAGTGGCACAAAAGGGAAAGGAAGTAAAAAACTGTTCATAAATGCAGTAATATTTTTAAATAATTTCCTTTTATATCACCAGATTCTCTGCTTATTTCGAATTCTCCCATTTGTTAGGTTTTGAAACTGTCTTGACAGGGCAAGACCTTAAATTATGTGCAATATTTTGTGGATTCCATTTGGCTACAATACTAATATGTTTAATTTCTCTGTCTAACTATATTAAAGTAAGGAAGGTTAAAAAATCAATGTAGCCACTCACAACCTTCTTCAAATTACATTTTAACTGTTTTCCCTGTTGATAGTGGTGGTTCTGTCACAGAGCAACCCTAAAGCAAATTAAAAAATTAATGGATCAGGCATGAGAATAATTATTGTGGAAAAGACCTGGACTGTGCCTTTTCCAAATAGACCAAAAAAAGATTGATGCACAAATGACCCAAGTGGGTACTACGAGTTTATTCAATAAGGGTCCACTCAAATTCCATCTGTGAACATTTGGTCGGCCCTTTTATGGCCATGAGGCCATTCCTCCAAGTTCATATTAATTTTTGTGCACATCTGTACTCTCACCTAATCCCTGCCCACATGCCACTCCAATTACAATTAGAAGCACAAGTTGAAAACTGGGTGAATTTGAATCACGATGAACTCCATGGGGTTGTTTTGAAAAATGAAACCTGTGAAATTTTTTTTTTTTAATTTCCACAGCATTTCAAGAAGAAACTGGTCAGACTGGTGAGCCTACAACCATTGCCCTCACGGCTGTGATTTTTCCTTGGATGCAAAACAATGGGAAGAAGCATCATTGGACTCTTGGAGCTCTTTGAGTTCAGCGGGTGCCAGTGTGGCAAAGTATTTCACTGCACAAATCTGGAGTTTACCCTGAGATCAACAAGTAAATTACAGTTTTCAAGCTCTTATTACGATCCCTGAACGAATACAATCAGCATCATTATGTGAAACAAACAATTGCAAGGGCTTTAAATAAAAAATGCCGTGCTCAGAGCATTTACATTTTAAGCACAGCATATTAATAGGAAGGGAGAAGAAGAAGATGCCAACGAGAAATGTCATCTGGTTTAATCATACTTAATATGAAAAGACTGCTATAACTTTAAGAATGCAGCTTAGCTGACTTTGGAGCTTAGGTTTTTATTTTTCTGCTTTATAGCATGCTTCAAAACTACTTGGACAAATACAAAACAAGAATTACAGTGCACCATAAGTTATTTTAATATCCTGTAGTGGTGTATACTTCCAATGAAATCCCAAGACTATTATTAAGGTTCTGTGTTTGTGTGAAAATGTCAAGTTGTTTCGAGTGACTACATACTCTAAATTATATATAACTGTTACTTTATAGCTAATAGGCACTAAAATTACTTTAAAACAGAAATGTAAAGTTATATTTTCATCCTTTTTGACAGATAATAAAGCTTATTTATGAGATACATTTTCTCAAGTATTAAAATATATAATGTTTACAAAAACATTAAAAATACCAATACTTGATATTTAAGCAAGAAACATCATGGAGATCTTTTCCTGCCTATATCCAGTGTGAAGCCAAAGAGATGATAACACAATAATTTCACTTGTGAAAGTCATTTGTTAAACCAGTAAAAAATAAAAAAGGCTGTGTCTCAAAATGAGATTTGGTTGCTTTTCCTCTCCCTGCCCATCATTAAACTGCAGGTATGAATTCCTTGTGTGCATCTTTGAGACACAACGATGCCACATGACACACTCCCACCCTTTATTTCAAATGGAACCCACTAAGACATGTTGTTTAATTGCTTTGTTGTCGTGTCCCTGCCTGAGGAGGCCGAGGGAAAAAAGTTCCTCCTTTTTACAAGTGCCATGGAAAGGGATGTGAGCAGAGTAATTCCTCCCCCTGTAAACTCCAGTTAGGATGGAGAATTTATGGAAGGGAAGATTGCTGCTGGCAGGATGTACCCTTAAGTGTCCACACCACTGCTCACTCACCAATGAGTCAAGGTCTGAAATAAAAAGGCTTCACATGCAAATTATCCTGCTTTATTTCTCCGGAGTACTTAGTAAATAAAAGCATATAAACATCAGGATCTATCTTGTTCTCGGTGAACTGCATTGGTCTGTATTAGTCCTGATCCAGCCTGGGATGAAGGCAACCTTCCCAGAAGGTTGTGGAGCTAATTGCCAGCCCTCTGCTGTGACTGGGATTGCCTCTTCTGCTGAGGGGCTGGGGCTGAATTTATGCTCTGTGGTTCTGCTGCTCTGCTCCACGATATTATGCCAAGGCATGAACAAAAGGAAATTACCCTGAAGCTATGGAGTGCCACAACGCATTGTCGCTATTAATCTTTTAGTAATGGCAATGCTAATTTGACATGATGCATAGTAATTTATTAATAGAAGTATTTGAAGTCCTAAACTTCAAATATTCTGGGGGAGAAAGGAGGGCTCTGGAAGTGGGTAAGGGGATGCAAACCCTTTCACCTCCAAAGTGCTGCTGCAGCTTTGACCCCTGCCAGCCCCGACACAAAGATGTGCCCCAATGCCAAGCCCCAAGTGTTCTGAGCCAGCCAACCTTTTATGTTTAAGTTTAGGTTGGGTTCTTCCCCCAGAGGGTGGGTGGGCACTGCCCAGGCTCCCCAGGGCAGTGGGCACAGCCCCAAGGCTGCCAGAGCTCCAGGAATGTTTGGATGATCCTCTCAGGCTCGTGGGGTGACACTTGGGAATGGGCCTGTGCAGGGCCAGGAGTTCGACTCAATCCTTGTGCATCCCTTCCAACTCAGCATATCCTGGGATTCTGCGAATCTGATGGGTTTGTAACCCAAATACAACCCATGAGCTGTGAGGGGCCAAGTCTCCCCTACTGGGCTTCAACCCTGGCCAAGCTCCACATTCCCATAGTAGGGAGAAGATGGAGGGTTAACGCCGGGTCCTTGGCAGAGGGAATTATTGCCAGGCGCTGGTCGGCAGGGGATGCTCCTGCATCAACCAGCTCTCTGCTGTCTGGGAGAGGGGGGCAGCTGGGGCACAGCCCGGGGTCCCTGGCCCCCCACACGGAGCCCGCTGCCCAGCCTTGGTCTCGGCAGGAGGGCACAGCAGGCCGCTCCCGGGCACCGGCGCTCCTACAAACTGCTGGGCCGTGTTTCTAAAAGGGCTAATCCGTGTTCACATCGCACTGCCTTTGTTCCTTCTCCTGAGCCATCATTAACTATTAATCGGGGGTGGGTTTCTTCAAAGATCTGCTCCATTTGTTGTTTGCTCTCAGAAAAAACAGGAGCCCGTTTTGGATGCAGGAGAGTGCTGGGAAGGCACATATTTGTAAACATCATAACGGTTGTATTAAAAGACTAAATGGGCTTAAAAATAAAAACCAAACAAGAAGAGAGATATAGGGGGGTTTTATATTGAGCTCACCAGAAAGCTGCAGAACTTCATGATTTGTTACAAGAGTAGCACTGGAAAAACTGGGGAAGCCTTAAATTCCACTTGTCTGATTAATGTCAAGGTTACGTTCGATCTACATTGGTAGCACACATGAATTTCATGTCCCCAGACCTCAGCAGGAGCTGATGTAACAAGAGCCATTATTTATTGGCAATAATGGCCACCAGCCAAGGCAAAACCTGGGACAATACATTAATAGCACTGAGTTGTCCTGGGAAAACGAGGCCATTAATGCAGGTCACCTGCACTGTATACTGGAGACCAGACTCAGGTGGAAGCCATCAAAGACTTCTTCTTAAAACTGGAAACAAGCAGAATTCAAACCTTGCTGCATCAATTAAGAGAAAATACTTGCAGGTCTTCTGTGGCCTGCCATTCCCAGCAGCCTCTCAGGGTGATTTCGTCCTGACCACACTTGCCTTCAGTTTTTGACAGGTTTTTTTCATGTCTTCTACAAAATGGTGATCCTTGGTCTGGCTGGTTTGGGAATGGGAGATGTTTTAGTACATTTTAGAGTAAGATCTTCTATATTATATTGCTTCTTTTTCTGTAAACCATAGAACTGAAAATACTTGCTCACAAATCTTGACTCTAAATACCATTATTGAAGTGCATTACTGTGGAATGTTGATGATGTGACTCCAAAACTAAGGACAGGATCTTACCCAGTAAATGCAAAGCTGGAAATTCATTTCCATGAAGGAATCTCAACACCATCAGGAATGGAGAATCATCACCACCCCATCAGCATCATATGTGGCACTGGGTATTCCTGCAGCCAAAATCAGTGAAAAATTCCCATTTATGCTCTGACACACTCTTGGCACCCAAAGGGTGGGATAGGCTTCCATATTCCAGACTGGATGTGGTTCTCTCCATCCTGTTGGGCTATTTATTTGTTTTTTAAGAAGTGTGAAGTGCCTGTGGATACTTTTTAACTTCAGGCACTGGAAGAGTTCATTTATAACCTGATATCTTATTACTTGACTTTCCTAAACTCTCTTTTCCTTTTGTTGTTTCAATTTATCTTATATCACCACTCAAGCTCGACAATGATAAAAAATAAAGGTGTTTTCTTTTGTCATGTAGAAAATGTGATTCATTCGTTGTCTTTAACAGGCCTTCAGACCACCAGACATATGTTCAATGTTTGGCAGCAATAAAAAACCCCCAACAACAGCAGCTAAACAAACATATATATTGGTAAGGATTATAAATCAGCACAAGTTATTCTGGCACTACTTTATATAAGACATTAGTGGGAGTATATTTGAAATATTGTGTGCAATTCTGGTCACTATATTACAGGCAGGACATTGTGGAGATTGAAAAGGTGCAGTGGAGGGCAACCAAAATGATTCAGGATTTGGGAGATATGAATGATGAAGACAAATTAGCTGGATTGGGGCTGTGTTACTTAAGGACTCCGTTCTGAGGGATATCAGGGTGTGTTCTTGCCTGGGCACCCCTCTGAGGATGCTCCACCAGCCCTGGAAGCACAGGGAACCCCTCAGGACAGCGGGAGAACCGGAGCTTCTCGCACGGCTACGGCTCAACGAGAAATAAGTGGACTCGCAGCTACAAGTTGCGGGAGCAGTAAATAATTCAGGAGCCTGAAAAAACTGACAGGGAGGAAATTATCCATCCATTCATGTACTGAATTTAAGATTAGAGGAGCTAAAAAATGCCGCACATAAAGTAGTGCTAAAAGCAAAATATTGCCTTTCAGGAAGGAAAGCGTATTTTTTCTAACTTTTTCTCCTAAGATGGGGAAAATGAAAGGCTCCTTTTTGCACCTGCAAGAAAATGACTTCTGCTGCAGGAAAGAAAAAAAAAAAGGAAAAAAAGCTGTATACAAGAGTGGAGGGGGATGTGAAGGTGAAAGGGTAAATTCTGTTCATTGCAAGACATGCTGCTGACCTGGTGCTTGTCGGTACAACCGCGCCACAGGGACACCGTGCCAGGGCTGCACGGATGACCCAGCAAAGAAAACTTCTCCTGGAGAGAAAAACAGTCAGAAGCAATCCCTTGTTCTCAACTAACTGAAGGAAAGGCAGTAAATCCCGGAATTAGAGGCACTCCATATATCTTTTCCTCTCCTTTTGTTCTGGAGCGTGGATAGATGGCCGAGCAGCAGTGACCAAGTTCAATTAAAATAAAAAAGAGAAAATTCAAACACAAAATTATGTGTAGCTTTAGTTGTTTCCAAGAGAAAAAATTCTCTCTCTTCATTCTAAGTACAGTATATTTATGCCACCTGCTGAGGCATCAGGGCCTGAGGAAGTAACAATTTGAGGGAAGGTGGCAGGTGGATGGAATTCTTCTAAAATATCTTCATTCCATTTTTATTTAAAAAAAATTAAATAAAATGAGGCATGAAAAATATACACAAATATTTGTTTATAGAATCATAGAATCATAGACTGTTTGGGGTTTGAAGGAAATTAATGCTCATCCTATTCCACTACCTGCCATGGGCAGGGACACCTTCGACTATCCCAGGTTGCTCCAACATGGCCTTGGACACTTCCAGGGATCCAGGGGCAGCCACAGCTTCTCTGCCCAACCTGTGCCAGGGCCTCCCCACCCTCCCAGCCAGGAATTCCTTCCCAATCTCCCATCTCTCCCTGCCCTCTGACAGTGGGAAGCCATTCCCTGTGTCCTGTCCCTCCAGCCCTTGTCCCAAGTCCCTCTCCAGCATTCCTGGAGCCCCTTCAGCCTCTAGAAGGGGCTCTAAGGTCTCCCTGGATCTTTCTCTTCTCCGGGTGAACACCCTCAGCTCTCCCATCCTGGCTCCAGAGCAGAGGGGCTCCAGCCCTTGGAGCATCTCCGTGGCCTCCTCTGGACTCACTCCAACAGCTCCACATCCTTCTTGTGGTGGGAGCCTCAAGGCTGGACTCAGTGCTCCAGGCTGGGTGTCACCAGAGCAGAGCAGAGAGGGACAATCACCTCCCTCAATGCCCCGTGTTATCCCTCCAACAAATATTGGGTTGTCAAAGTCCCCCATGAGAACCAGGGCCTGGGAATGTGAGGCTGCTCCTGTCTGTAGAGGATCTCATCCCATTATCCTGTTGGACAGCCCATAGCAGAACCCACTATATCCTCACCTGTCCCTGCCCTCCCTTCTGCTCTGCCCTGAGCTCTCAGTCTGGAAAAGCACTCAAGGCTCTCCTTAATTAAGCACATTTATATGCTCTTTGTGACACCTGACAGAGTACAAAGTGTTTCAATCTACCCTGCACGGGGCAATCTCGGCATCCTACTTGTGGAGTCAGATCTCACCGAGGCTGAATCAATCCTGTGACTGATGTTCAGCTGAGGCTTAAGACATTTAAATATAATATCTGACTTCTGAGGGGATAAGTATTCCACGTGTCGCTCCTGTGCACTGTTCAAAATGCAGAAAGGAGATATCTGTGTGCTGGGAAATGGGAGGCAGGAGCCCGAGAAAAAGAAAATGACTTGGAGGAGACGGGTGTGTGACCTCGGCGTTGGCCAGTTCAGGTAATTTTCAGCCTCCAGCAGGACTGTGCCATGTCAGAGGCCAAATTACAACCCATCTGGTCAGTGAGACTTGAAGCTCAGGAGATTTTGTGAAGAACAGAAAGCTACAAGAGCTCTATATATCTGTCAAGGGCTAAATTACGTTATGGATGAGAATGGACTTCAGTTTGGGACAGTTCAGAGATCTTTAAGTGAAATTTTCCTACCTAGGCAACACCTGATCAGCTCCAAGTCTTTGGAGAAAACTAGAGCTACAATGTTGAAGGCAAACAAATCCCATTTTTAAATACCACTTTATTTCTCACTATTTTTTTCACGTGAGACAAGTTAAATCCATCATCCAAGCCACAGTCACTTAAGAACTTTTCACGTAAGTCATCGTTTATTTTCTTTAAGGGGAATTTTTCAGGAAGATGTACAAGGAATATTCATACCAACATTAACAGGAGCCAATACCTTAAAGCATAGCTAGAAAACAGCACAACTCAGCCCAAAAATTCCTGAAGTATTTAATAGACTCTAGGGATGGAAGATCCTACTGGAATAAAAATGTTTCCTTCTCAAAACCTGAACCATTCTTAGCAAGAAGCTCCATGGGATTTTTTTTCCCTCCAAAATCTTCCATCCTATAGCTCATGTTCCTCCATATCTGCAAGAAACACAAGGAAATAGTCCATGATATAGCAAATGACCACTCAAGGGACTTCTTTTAGGAGAAACAAAACATTGTTACACCAATCTCTGCAGTCCTACACTTCCCAACTTTTACCAGGAAGCTCCTCTGACTTTGGTTTCCCTTTTCCAGGACACAATTACATCGACAGAATAACTATGTATGCCATGGGTGAGACCCTTGAATAGTTTAAACAAACCCAGCACAATGTAAAAGCAAATCAGTAATCTCATGTGATATTTAAAAGCTAAACTGTATTTAGGTAATGCTGTTTAACTCATGTAATACGACAAATATATTTGAAGAGTATATTTATACTGTAACTCCATTGATTTTCACAACAGGGATGAATTAGACTTGCCTCTCTTAAGCAAATAAAATAAACATTGTACTCAATCTTTAACTTTCAAGCTGAGCATGTTCCAGCTCCAACATTCCTGTTGCCTGAGCAGGCAAATAGATTTATTCTCTGATGTCATTTTTCTCGTGTCATTTTGGAATTTGATTGCAGCATATTTAAAATGTTGGTTGCAATCATAACAAAGTGCAGCATTTAAAATGCATTCAACACACACATTGTCCTTGTGGAGAACAGTTATTTGTCTCTGTCCTCTGAGGAAGAACATGGGATGATGAGCAAAACCTGGTGTAATAAAGAAGAATGATGTGTAAAACCCCCCAGAAAGAATGGCTCTTTATTTCTTAAATTAAATATGTTTGGGTGTGTTAAGTATCTTATTGGATACAGTTGGAACAAAACTGTTAGACAAATAAAGTCATGCTTGCTATTCCATCCAACAAACTGAACAAATGCAGGAAAACCTTCCCATATGAATAATTGATAAAGGATTAAAACTGTTAAAAGCATATATTTTCCATGCACCAAGGGTACTTGTCTAATAGGTTTCCACTGTGATAAGCAAAGTACATCTCCTGCTTCATAATTTCAAGATAGTTTTCAATATTAAGCAAAGATTCTTTTTAGTTTTTGTTGGTTTTCTTGAAACAGGGCAACAACCATGACAGCATCCATCATTCTACTGGGAGGGAAAACAGAGGAGGAAATAAGCCCTGGCTTTGGGAAGGATGGCAAAGTTGGAAAGGGAAACCACCCACTGAGGGACAGACACAGAGGGAGCACTGGGACACTGCAAATAAGCCACCACAGCTCTTGAGAAAGTAAAAAAGTTGTACATTTTGTCCTAAAACATTCATAAGATGCTACCAGTTGGTCCTATTTAATGAAAAGAAAATAAGTTTGTGAAGAAAACACGTAGGATCAGAGAATTGTTCAGGTTGGAAAAGCCCTCTGAGATCCCAGAGTCCAACATTCCCAGCACTGCCAAGGCCACCACTAACCCATATCCCAAAGTTCCACATCCACAGGGCTTTTAAATCCCTCCAGGGATGGGGATTCCACCGCTGCCCTGAGCAGCAAGTTCCAGGGGGCTGAACAACTTTTTCCATGAAGGAATTTTCCCTGTATCCAACCTAATCCTCCCCCTGGTGTTGAGGCCATGAGCCACCTGGCTGCTCTTCCACAGCAGAACACACCTTATTGTAGCTCCAATTCCTTACTGAAATTGTGCCTAGGAAACACTCCCCTGGCCCCACACTCCACTGGATTTTATTCCACTATATCCAAAATTACTATCTTCGTAGTAAAACTTGGTTTTATTCTTTCAATACCAAAACTGAAGTGGTTGTGCTGCTCTCATAAGGCAAAAAAATAGATGTTTTCCCATAACCATGTTTGGATACTGATATAAAATAGCAGTTCTCTCCCCAAAAGAAAATCCTGGAGTGTTTGCTATTATTAACAAGATATTGCTCTGAATTTTGTTTCATAGTTAACAATAAAGGTCACAATGATGATGTTGCCTTATTTAGTGGGTCCCAACAGTGAGTGTGAATTTGGGTGATTTGAAGAGAACCAGAGGTCACAAGTGGACAGTGATTTCACAGAAAACAAACTTTTTTCCCCCAGACTGCCATCAGTTCTGTAAGAGAAAAATTCAGATGAACTGGAAATGTGCAGAGCATATTGAAAAGCAAGTTAACAAAAATGCACCATGTTCCTTCATCCAGCTCACACTGCCCAGGAAAAGTTGGCTTTGGTTTGAGACTCACAGAGAAAATCACTTATGAGCCAATATTTTTATGGCTCATCTCTATAAAAATTGGTTAATGAACATTTTTGTGGAGTTTTGGATAAGTGAACCCTTAAAGTGAGGTGTATTCTGGAACTGGGAAGAACTGGGCTCTTACTGGAATAGGAGGGACCTGCTCTTGTTCCCAGATCCAAATTGGGAAGCAACAGCAAGTGCTTCCCAACTTTTAACTGTAATGGGAAACATGAGGAAAGCCCAGCATTAAAGAACAGAGCTCAGGATACAGGGAATTAAGGTTGGACTCGATGATCTTGGAGATCTTTTCCAACCTTAATTTTAGACATTATAATAGAATATATAGAATAATAATCTATATTATTCCATACTGATTCTAATTTCACAGAGCTGGCCCTGCTCTGTTAAGTCCCCACATCAAAGGAGGTTCCATCACCTCAAAGATTTGGGGAATAAATAAAGCGTGCAACATCCCTTTAAAAATCCTAACTAACCCTCCAAAAAAATCAAATAAAAGAAGCAACACAGCAGCCTTCAACTCCGAAGCTGTTTGTTGTGCACAAGCCATGCCACACTCCTAAAAGAGAGCTAATTTTTTGAGCATCCTTTGCTTTCAAAGCAAGCAACTAAATGCAGAAAAGTGGGGCCTCCCCGAGGGGTTGCCTCCTCCCTGTGATGCACATCGCCTGCAGCAAACATGCAAGTAGGACACAAACAGAACTTGAAACTACTCAACCCTACCGAGGAGCCCATGAAAGACAAAGAGAGGTGGTTATTTGGGATGCAAAAACCGGCTCCTCGTCGAGGGGGGGGCTCCCAACTCCTCCTTGGTGGCAACAGCAAATAATTTGTAAATAGAGCTCTAAAGAGACCTGCGAGGACATTAATATGGATGCATCAAAACCAAGTGACCTTAAACACTGTGTGTTTCAAATGCCATGGAAAAGTGAGATGCTTAAGGTGTTGTGGGGGTTTTTTGGGGGGTTTTCTGTTCGCTGCTCACCTGAATTTGTCGTGGCAGAGTTGCTCTGTCTGCAACACAACGGCTCATTTCCTCCCCAGCCTTAAATTGTATAACCACTTGCTATGAGGAATGCTTTTAAAAAGACAGGGAAAAGAGAAAAAAAGGTGTAAAAAAAAGCAAATAAAAAGCCCTGGTGCAAAATATATGCAGAATTTGTTTTCCAATGAAGGGCTAATAGGGCTACCTCTTAAGTCTGGATATGTAAAAAATTGCCCTTTTCACAGCTGATAAAATACAAATTAATCCTTAGAGGATTTAATATGTGCCTATTTATTACTTTCAAGTATGAAAGTAGTGCTGCAATTAATACAGCCTGCACTCCTGTATGTGCTGTGCTGTGGCATTGTCTTTGAAACAAGAAATATATGCAAAGCTTTTATATACAGATATATAGAGAAACACACACACACAAAATGAATATATTTCTCCTTAAAATCAGCAAAAGCAGGTGTGATGCTGTGTCTTTTCAAAGGCTGAGCATCCAGAGTGTCTCTGTTGTTCCACTGCTGCTGCTGGAGTCAACGTGAACTCCAAAGCTTTAAATTAAGGTGATAAATTTATTTGTTTGCAACTGGAACTTGCCTTTATTCTGAGGAGTGTAAACATTTTAAAAATTAAAGAAACATTTTTCTCACTCTTCACAGATTAATGTTTATTTAACCTTCAATCTTTTTCTTTTTATTATTTGTATATTTTTATTTTTTTTTAAGTACCGTTTCATTTATTTCCTCGTCTTTCCAAAATTAACTCTTGGAATGCCAACTCCAAATTCCCAGTCAAACCACTCATGCCTGTCTTCAGACAGCAGAGTTGTCATTTGAGAAATTTCTGACTCAATTGGCAGAAAAAATTATTCTTTACTTGCCTACTCCTATGCACATATATTTATTTTTTTCCATCTGTTTAGCATATATTGGCCAAGTGACAAGTTTCTAGTACTTTGCACACCTTAAACATCTGCTGACTTTGAAGTTAAAGTGAAAGGAATCCATATTTTAATATTTTTTGAAAGAAATATTCGAAAATTGTTACTGCTCACATAGATGTGGAAGATAAAGGGAGGGGGCTGTGTGTACCTTTCTCATATGTATAAATATATATATATGTGTGTGTACATATATGGATTTAAATAATAATAATAACCTTCAAGTCATCCATTTATCCGCCATGGCTTCAAAAATTTTGTGGTGGAACCGGAGAAATGAAAATGATTCCATTTTTATCCTTCAGTAATGAATCCCCCAAATTACCATAAGCCTTGTTCTTGAAGTTCAGGGTAATGAGTGCGATTTTATTCATATTTTTGGAAGGGTCGACCATCTCTTTGATAGTCTCCCTGTGTTTATTCATCACCAAAGTCTATATAATTTCCTGCGTGGTCGACCATTTATTTACAATCTCTCCAGCACTATTTATTTAGGGTAAAAGACCACCTTGGCAGGAGTGGAGCAGAGCAGCTCTCCTACATTCCGCTGCCTCTCCCGTCCCATCTCAGCCCATGGAGCTCTTTTGACAGACAGCATGAAAAAAAAATCTGCATAAGGAAAAGTAACTGACAGCTGGGGTCAGACTCTCTCTGTTTAATGACACTGCCAGTTACACATTTTGAATTGTTTAAATATGAGTCTACAGCTTCAACGATCATCATCTCACTGGTTCCACTTTTCATACCCAACAGCCAGGAAAGTGACACGTAATTACACACTTACTGATGGTATCGCCGGGGCCGATAATTAAAACTGCCACGGGAGGATTGCTATTGCTAGTCTACAGCTGGGATGTTGTCAAGAGGTAGAAACTCCAGCAGCTTTTAACGCTATCTTCTTACAGGTGGACCACGGTGAAGGAATGGAAAGGCCTCAGCACATCATTCACAATGTCTCGCACAAATGAAGAAAATCTATTAACAATCCAATAAGTGAAACACAAACACGCTGACCCGAGGGTTAAACTGTCTGGGTGGACGCTCTGCATTGTTCTTTTTTTTTTTTTTCCCCTTTTGGATGTGTTTACAGCTAAAAAAAAGCCTGTTGGGAATATTTTACCACCTTTGGTAGCACAAAGGGATGTGGGGAGGGTGGTGCCAGGAACGAGCCCTGTTTGCTTCCCATGAGCTCATGGCTGCTCCATGACTAAGTCAAGCTCAGAGACAAGGAATGATCAAGCTGCCAAAGGTAAATAGTTGAGGAAACATGGAAAGGTCTTGTTTTGCATGGTAGGCTTTGTTAAATAACTCAGGCTCGGGGCGTTGCACCAGAGATCCGTGTCCTGCCTGGGCAAAAACAAAGGAATTCTGAACTGGCATCACAGAGCTGGAGAAATCAGCACAAGGTAACTCCACGGACAGCCCAAATGTGGGTTAAGTTTGCCACTGTTCTGATGCCTGAATGTTGATAAACCACCCCTCTTTTATCTCTTTTCCTCCTCTGATGAGCAAAATAGGAGGTAATTTTGAGGGAATTAATATCTGTGTAGCACTTGCTGGTTGCTTTCCTTCAGATTTTCCCAGTGCACTTATCAAGCTTTATGGAAAGAATGTTGGAGGATGAAGTCAGTGAGTGCCTGACCTTGGAGGACTGGGTACAACTGCCAGCACCAAATCCACTGGCAGTTTTCTCATGACAGTCCCCCCCCCACCCATGGACAGTGGGATTTGCTGTGACCTCAGCTCTGAGCCCTCCTGGCTTGAGACAAGGTGTGTTTTGGCACAAGAGCAGCTCCATGTTCACAGGTTGGATCCCCAGCCACCAAACTCAAGCATCTCCTGGGCTTCAGCTGGGCTGTGGCCAAGGCAGTGTCATCTCCAGGCTGCCCACTCAGCCCCTCCCTGCCTTTGGAGGGGCTGTGTTCTGCCAGCTGCCATCCACAGGCAGCTCCTTCGTGTTCCCACAGCCACCAGAACTCTCCTGGCACCCTGAACGTGCTCTTTCCTCCTGCTCATAGCCCTTTCTGCCTGCATGAAATGTCCCCAGCAAATGTTGGAAGCAATCACAAGGACTTCCATCCCCAGGCAGCCTCAGAATGCCTCTCACAGTTGGTCTTGGGGAATTTATAGAGGTAGAGAAAGCCTGGAAAAGTGAAGCAGAGAGTCAAAAGGATGAAAACTGAGTGCCATGGCCAGTCCTTCCTTGGACACCTCCAGGGATGGGCACTCCAACCCTCCCTGGGCAGCCCCTTCCAAGGCCTGACCACCCTTTCCATGGAGAAATTCCTTCTCATATCCAACCTGCCCCTCCCCTGGCCCAGCCTGAGGCCGTTCCCTCTCCTCCTGTCCCTTGTTCCCTGGGAGCAGTTGTGGAGACCAAGAAGTTCTCCCTTCTCCTAACTCCGAAATTCATGATTTCCAACTGTTAGTTTGCCTTAAAAGATTAAATTAGAGTGAACATCACAACCACCCACCCACCCAACAAATCAACCCACCAACCATTGCAATTACATTAAAGAATACTGGACTAATAAATATTTATAAAACCTGGTCTCTCTGTTTATCAAATGGGCTTTAAAAGGAGAGAACCTGTTTCAATTCCTTCTTCTTTCCCTCTTTGCAAACAGAAATGCCACATTCTCATGCTCCAATATGTTGCATAACAAAAAGGAAAAATAAAACCAAACAACTTCTGCATCTGAATTGCTGCTGAATTACCCTTTTTCCTTCTTTTTCTTCTTTTTTTGACAGTCCTGAAGGTCTCCTCATTCCAATGTGCCAATCACGTTGCCTTCATCTAGCTGATATATATTGACATTTGCTGTGCTCAGACTATTCCACTGCCTGCACCTATATTTAAAATCTGGGTGTCTTTTGCCATTAAATTGTCTAATTCTTAATTAAAGTAGTCAAGCTTTCTCAGATTTTGTATCAGATCTTAAAAAAACGTTTAATTTCCCTGAGCTGATTTATTTTTTAAGCATCAGCTTTGTATATTTGATTTTGGGAACTTATAAAATATTTCTACTGAAACCTTTGCTGGGAATTTCTAAGTTTCAGCCCACTTTGGGTATTTTGGAAAATGAGATTAGTAAAGAACCTTGAACAATTTAAGTGCTTTAAAACATATTTAGGCAGAAATTAGGACAAAACTAAGCACACAGTTCTCCCTTTTTTGAATATTTGCCAGTGAACTAGTTATGAAAGTCCAGCTCTTATTAAGAAACATTGATGCTGAGTGGTGCAAAGGACTGGAATCAACACTAATATTTTTTCTAGGTATTTTCCTTCTGTTTCCGAATTTATATTTCTTCCTTAATGACTAGCAAATGACCATTAAAAAATATTAAAATCATTGGAAGGGATAAATATTACTTTCCTTCATTGAAGGCTGACATCTAAGCTAAATTCAACCAAAATATAGTAACTAATACTATCTATTAAAGATTTTGTAATTACAACCAGACAAGCAACAGACAGATCATATACATTGCAATATGTTCATATATTTACTTAAAACACTCCTTTTTTTCCTAGAAATTTAGCACCTGAAACTCTACTCTTTTGAGCTGAAAGGATGATTTACAATGAACAGCAACAGCAGGATCTCACTCTGCAACAACTTTGTTAACACAAAAAAAGAAAGTTGTACTTTCCTGATACAAAATTCTCAGTGTTTTTTTTTTGTTTTAGAAAAAAATTTAATAACCATTTTGTGTTGCTTACAGGAAAATGTTATTCTGTAGGATAAATGAGGCAGATTTTCCACTCTACAAGGACAGGGAGGCAGCTGGATGCTTTCAAACACGTAGGTAACAGGGAAACCAGGGCAGTGCTGGAATGTGGATCCTGGATACATTCAGGAATCACTGAAACTCACATTGCTCCCACCAAGTGCACCATCACCTGGTCCATATAAAATCATTGAATTTATAGAATTATGGAATTACAGAATGGTTTGTGTTGGAAGGGATTTTAAAGCTCATTCCATGCTCTGCCATGGGCAGAGACACCTTCCACTATCCCAGGTGGGTCCAACCTGGCCTTGGACACTTCCAGGGATCCAGGGGCAGCCACAGCTTCTCTGGGAATTCTATTCTAGTCCCTCCCCACCCTCCCAGCCAGGAATTCCTTCCCAATATCCCATCTAACCCTGCCCTCTGGCAGTTCAGAGTTATTGTCCTTTGTCCTGTCACTTCTTACCCAAAACCACCATGAACTTTAAAAGGAACAAGATTTAATCTACAAAAATTCCAGGCTGCTTGCACTACATATGGAAAAATGGATGGCATCTTTCCAGGCCAGGAGAGCCAGAGAATGAAGAGATGGTTGCTCTGGATGGCACCCTTAGCACTCCTGGAAGAGCTAAAATCGGGCACCATCAGTCCTCTCCTCCATCACTGCCCCTTCACAGACCATATCTAAAAAATGACACTGAGAAAACAGTTCAGATTGAGTTCTCCAGGCTGAAATGCACCTAATTCACACCAGAATGAAGAATGGCAGTGGTGACTCACTTTGTGTAAGGTGCCCTGTAGGTGCCAGTGACTCTGGAGAGCTGGCACTGAGCAGATGTGCCCAGGGACAGGCACAGCCACTCCAGCTGTGGGGGAGCATCTCTGTGTGTGCAGCTGCAAGGAAGGTTGGAAAGAGCCTAAATCACTGCAGCAGGAACAGGGAGAGGGGGAGGGAGGTGAAGGAAGAGGGAAGAAGGGAAATATTAATCAGCTGCAGGCAGAGTCCATGATAATTAATGACAAATTATTCCACAAGAGTGAAAAATACCATCAAGGTTTTTAATTGCAAGTTTTAAGAGTTTAAGCAAAACTATTACAAACTGACATTTTACAGTATTTTTGACCAGTGAAATCTGAAAACTGGTGGAAATGCAATTGTTGGAAACAAAATAGAGCGGAGACAGCGGGGAAAAAATAATCTTAGAGGAATGAGAAAGACATAAAAAGGAAACTTTGTGTGCAGAGAGAACATCGTGCTCCACTCACAGATGGGAAACAAATCATGGATCAGATTAATCTCTGAACCCACACAAGGTCAGCAGAAGAAGAGAGGACAGGCAGTTATTATTGCTCTGGTTTGGGGGAGAATGTAAAATCAGAGCAAAGACACCCAAGAATTGCCTCTGGCAACTGCTCTGGCCCCTCTAGCAGAACACACAGTGCTGCCCATCCCCATCCCCAGAGATCCTGGGGCACAACACCCATCACCTCATCTAGTCCCAGATGGCACCAAAATTGGGCACCAAAATATGGACAGAGGTACCAAGGAAAGGCCAGGCCTTCAGCAGGTCCAGAGCAGCTCACTGCAGTTGTGATGATCTTAGTTTAAAAATAATGCATATTTCATTTTTGAGTCCTGAAGAGGAGACTGAGGGGAGAATCTTTGGGGTCTTCAGCACCTTCCTGAGGGGCAGAGGAGGGGCAGGGACTGAGCTCTGCTCTGGGGGACCAGGGCCAGGAGCAGGGAATGGCTGGAGTTGTGTCAGGGCAGGGGGAGGTTGGAGCTCAGGATCCAGGGAATGGCTGGAGTTGTGTCAGGGCAGGGGGAGGTTGGAGCTCAGGATCCAGGGAATGGCTGGAGTTGTGTCAGGGCAGGGGGAGGTTGGAGCTCAGGATCCAGGGCATATCCTGGGATTCTGGGATGTACCTGTCTAAATATACTGATGTTGGTGCAAGTCCAAGGCTGTTTGATGGGTGTCTCAAGGATCAGGGAGCACCTGCACATTTATGTTTCTGAACCCCTGCATGTGATAGCCAGCTGCTTAAAACTCAGCATATTTTCTGCTTCCCTATAACAATTATTCTCTGGCTTGTCCATGGAGCTCAGTGGATGAGCAATAATAAACACAAGCTCGCCCTTCAGTCCATAAATATCAGCTTTTTTCCAATCCCTGGCTTAGGGGTGTACCTCAAAAAGAGCAGGTAATTTTGCTCTGCTGTCATCTGTATCATATCCACCATGTGCCAAACATTGCAGAAGCACGAGAGGATATTTTATTAGCTGATAAGCTGGACTGCTATTCACTGAGGAAGAAGATTATCAAACAAATTACACTGAGAACCAATAATAGGGGAAAGGTTAATGATTTCTGTAAGCCACCAAATTCACCCGCCCCTGTAGTTTACTAAGAAAATTAGGGTTTCTTCATGCTGAGCTTATGGGAACACTTCACCCATATTTCAACCCTTCTTTCCTCAGAGATCTTTGACATCACTGCTTTCTTGCTGGAGAATTTACATTAAGGACAATTATAAAACAAAAATATACCACCATTCAGGAAAATATACAACTTCTTATCAGAGGGATGTGGATGTTCTTCTTGCCAGTCTACAGACATGGAGATTAAATTTCAGAGAGAGATTTATTTTGTGCTATTGTCCTGTTATTCACCAGAGGATTGTGCAATGCAAGTAATCTGATCAGAATAATGCATAGGGACATATTTCAGAAAACCAATAATTGTGGTAACGTTGAGCTCTGCTAGGTGCCAAAATAAAGTCCAAAATCACTCTCCCTCTTTTCCACAATTCCTTAATCATGGCATCATAATGTGCTGCTCTGTTGTCCATTAAAGCCACAAGCTTGAAGTAATCAATGCTGGACATTTGGAGATTTATTGTAATTTTAGATCTACAGCACTTTTGCTGGCTGAAAAGCAAAATTATAGTTTATAGGTGTGCCATATCTTACATTTTACAGCTTTTACTTCTTTAAGCAGGCTTGGTGCAGGTTTTTCTTGTTGGCTTGAGTTTTTTTTCTTTCCACCTGAGTGCTGCAGGCTTTTTTATGATGTTAGGAAGCAGTTAAGGCAAACAACAGAAAAAATTACTAAAACTGCCTGTATTTAAATTCTGTTTACTTCCTTAACCTCTTGACTTACCTACACAAAAAGTAATCTTTCATAAACAAGTCCCAAACAAAATCATTGCCTATTTTACTTTCCTTAAACCCTTGTGGAATAAGCAGAAATTGTAACAAGATCTTTTTGACCGTTTTTTATTCCGCTCATATTTGCACTGATTTTATAACTGATGCTTGCTTTGCCTCTCCACATTATCACAATCAGGGCATCCTGGGATTAAAAACCATTTAGGGCCCAACTCTTAAAGAAACTCCCCACACAACAGTATAATGAACATTGTTCCTTTTTATTGATATGCCAAAACTGGTGCAGAGCTCAGTTCTCACTCTAAAAACAAAGGAATGACCCACTTCCCAGCACAAAAGGTTTGGAGAAGGTAACCCTGAGCCCCCACGTGGCCAACATGCCATTAAAGTGAGGCTGGGTCAAATGTTTCATGTGCCTCAAGACAAATGTTCATGAGTTTTCTTTCATTTATAAGAATGTTTTAGGACAAATGATCAGAGAATCGTAGAATATGTTGGGTTGAAAAGGACCTTTTAAGGTCATCTAGTCCAACCCCTCTGTGATGAGCAGGGACATCTTTCACCAGACCACGTTGCTCAGGTTGCTGGAATTAACTCATCATTCCCTAATCAGTTGTTTGAGGGCTAAAAGGGCAAATCAATTAACCAACATCCTCAGGAATCCATCCCCATCCTGAATCCAGGATGGCTGGTGATCTCCCACTGCAAGTGCTGCTGATGTTGCCAGATGTGGTGCTTCAACTCACCACTAAGAAACCATCCAAGTTCAGGTCATTACTTCACTACACTCTAAATTTTAAACGATTATAAAAAGCTGCTAAAGGTTTTTGTGAATAATGGATTCACCAGGTACTTGCACAGAAGAGATTTTAACACATGCTTAGACATTTCTGTGTCCTGGAGCCCAAAATGGGGCTCACATGAGTAGATCCTCTGAAACTTGAGGTTATGGACTTGCCAAGATCTGCTCATCATGAAACATGGCAAAGATTAATCTTTAACTAATTAATTTTAACTAATATTGTGTAAACATGCAGCCCCTCACTTCTAACAGCACCTTTCAGCTCAAACCCATATGAATGAAGGTTCCTTACTCACTACTGAAATATTAGAATTCGTGTGAAATACAGCATGGCTGGCACAGAAAATAAGTAGGTGAGTCCCTGGTAGGAAACAGTGCAGGAAATATGTTGGATTAATATATTTAAGACAGGTGAATTGTAGCTTGGCCCTGTTGAAATGTGACCAGACACTTTGAAAGTGTCACTGATCCTGTCTGAGCACAAACGGTCACGTTTTACATTTCCTGGGAAAGGCAGGCATTCCAACAGCAAAGTTACTGGGGAAATGTGTT
This sequence comes from Calyptomena viridis, assembly GCA_013390005.1. Lineage (NCBI taxonomy): Eukaryota > Metazoa > Chordata > Aves > Passeriformes > Eurylaimidae > Calyptomena > Calyptomena viridis. The sequence continues at coordinate 399,770 of WEIV01028315.1, read as the reverse complement.
ACTCACTGACCCATAAATGCCATTTCCTGTAGAAATTCCTCTTTTTTGGAAGATCCCACTTCCATAACCCACCTGGCAAAGAGACCTTTAGTTTTCGTGGAGAGAAAAGGTCTCAGCTCAAGTGACAGATCTCCCAAGCCAGCAGGAACAAGACTAGAAACTCTGCAACTGGAAAACCTACCAAGAAAAATTCCTAAGTAATTTCCTGTGCAAGCATGGAAATGGGAGTGCTGTGTGTTACAGACAAGGATACCACAAAATCCCAGGATCAGAGAGGTTGGAACAGCCCTCCCAGCCCATGGAGTCCATCCCCACCTCGTCCCCCTGCCCAGAGCACTGAGTGCCACGTCCAGTCCTTCCTTGGACACCTCCAGGAATGGGGACTCCAAACCTCCCTGGGCAGCCCCTTCCAATGCCTGACCACCCGTTCAGTGAATAAATTCCTCCTGATGTCCAACCTGAACAATTTCCTTCTGTCTCTTCACTGATCAACTGAGAGGAGGTCGATCCCCACGTTGCAACAACCTCCTCTCAGGTAGAGCAGGCCCTGCTAACAACTGATAGTCACAAAAGAGATGCAAAAGCCTCCAAAAAACAAATCCATGAGGTCTTTTGTATTCCCAGGGTGACCCACGGGCTCTGATCTCCCAGTGCAGCAGGGAAGGGGAATGTGGCCATTGATTTCAATGAGTGCAGGATCAAGACCATAATGCTTATAGCAGCCATCCACATCAGTGTAAACCTATTTGTAACAGAACCTAAGGGCACATTTCATGTATGGTCAGGAGGAAAACCCACTCACAATGGAGGGCAGGAGTGTTCATGGAGAATTTATACTACAAAAGAAAAAGGAAAAACTTTCCTCTATGCCTCTATGTGAATTCATCAATTTAACTTACACTTAAATGGAAAATCGCTATACAGAGACCATAAAAACGTATTATGATACCAATTGAATGGTTTACACTGCTGGCAAGCTCAGGGAAAACATACCTTTTCACTATCACCAGCCTGAGTGAACCACATTATGAAGGATCCCATATATATCTTTAACTTTTGTACATGGCAATTCTCTTCACATGTGCTCTCCTTCCCTTAAATCAAGTGAGTGATGCAGAGAAGGATGAGCAGGGCTAGAGAAAGGAAGGAGATGTAAAGAAAAAGAAAAGTGGAGAAGGAAAATAAAGAGAAAATAAAGTTAGGGATGAAGAAGAGACCGAAATGGAAAATAGAGCAAGAAAAGGGCAAGGTGTTTCTCAGGAGTCCAGGATAACAAATGCATCTCAATAAAGGCGAGCTGCTCTAAAAGGAAAACAATTCACACATCTTGCCTTCCTGACGTATATTCTAGTTCCACATGCCAGGAGGCAAGAGGGCAAGAAGAGACCAGAAAACAGGGAAAACAAGATATGCTGCTGGGCAGTGCCTTGGCTTAGCCAAGGATTTTCTGCAATAAATCCATAGATTAATGCTAAAAGACAGTGTTTGATGTCCATCTCTATTCTATGACTGCCACAGACAACAGATCCCAGAATATCCTGAGCTGGAAGGGACCCACATGGATCATCCAGACCAACCCTCAGCCCTGCACAGGCCCATCCCTAAAAGTCACACCATGGGCCTGGATGATGCTGGGGGATCTTCTCTGGAGCAGAGAGAAGTAAAGGCTTTGTGAAGGGAGTCCTCTCATCCTGCTGTTTCCCCATGTATTTGTGGGGAGGCAAACGTGGAGCTGTCACACAATGTGGCCATGGATCCCTCAGAAATCCATGTATGGAAAGCAGCTGTGGCACATCTATGGCTGTACCACCAAACTGCGGCTCTGACAGTCAACAACTTTTCCACGCTCAGAACTGCAGATATGTGTGTATATAAAGTATTTTTGGGTGAGGAGGCCCTGGCACAGGTTAGCCAGAGAAGCTGTGGCTGCCCCATCCCTGGAAGTGTCCAAGGCCAGGTTGGATGTGGCTTGGAGCAACCTGGCAGGAATGAGATAATTTTTGATGTCCCTTCCCAAACCCTGCCATGATTTTGTGATTTTATGTGTACACATATCTGTATTCAGGAAGAGGTTCTGAAAGTTGAAGTCTCTTAAATTATTTTGGATTATTTTACCATTTTTTAAAGCCAGTCTGCCACATCCCAAAGCACAACAGTGGGATACACTCACATGCAGCATGGGAACAACCCTGCACATGCCTCATCCTGCTCCATTCCTCTGTCCCACCTCGGTCAGTGGATCCCAGCACAAACAGGCACTCCTTGGATGTCCCATTAATTCAGATTCCTGCCAAGCCCCCTCATAAGTAAAGTGATGGTGATGTGGTATCCCAACAAGATTCCATTTAGGCAGTGCAAGGGACCTTGGCACAAAGGAGATTTTCCCCAGTCCTGTCCTCTCCCTCACATTGTTCTGATCCCTCCAATGTGTCAGCTTTCAGTCCCCTCTGAACTTTTTACAGCACAGAAGTGCAAAGGGAGTAATGAAACTCTCCCCCTTACCACTGAGGTCCCCACTGGGGAGCCCATGGGGGGCTGCTGAGAAGGACAGGGGGTCCTTTGGAGGTTCTCTCCAACTGACCATCCTTTGTGATCCCCTCTCTCTCCTTCCACTCTCATTAGAAATCCACTAATTCAAAGAACAAACATTCCTCTCAACCCATGAACAGTTAAAAATAAAGCATTATAATATAAAATAAAGATTTAGAAAGTGTTGATATTTTTGTTCTAAATTCTTTGTGGAAGATCTGATGGTCTTTACTCATGAACAACCCAGAAATTACTTTATTTTTTATGTCTCATCTCTCCTCTTTCCCTCATACAGTAGTTCAGTGAGTATTGAACAGCTCTATCACAGGGATTACTGATGTTAATCAGGACCACACAGTCACATTAGCCAGAAGTTTTTGTAGGAACTATCCTAAGGAATATAAATTAACAGTGGAGATTGTTCTGGACTGCTGACTGCAGTGTTGGTTACTTTGTGTTAAGAAAACAGCACTGTGCAAATCCCAGGAGCTCCAAGAATGATGACAGGAATGATCAAAGGAGGGCTGGAAATCTATTTATTAATGAAATATAAAGAGATTGGTAGACAACAATTATACCTTAGAAGAAGCCCATAAGAGAAGATGTGATGCAGTATAAAAAATACTGATCAGCACAGATGAGGCAGATCAAGAGCTTCAGACTCAAAGCACACAATCAATTAAACGCTCACAAATTCAAAGCAGATGAAAAGAGATTTTGTGTTGCCCAACCTGAAACTCAGACAAATGAACATTGCTGGGATCTGCAGCGCAGCAGTATTCCAGGATGGATATTTATGGATCATAAAGGAGCACAACCACTAATGACAGACTCTGGAAGGGGCATTACACCCCAACCTTTTGGCCGGAAGCCCATCACCAGGACTGAAACGTGAATATGATTTAGAGAGGAGATAATTCCCCAAATCCATTGCTTTGTATGCCAGTGGTGGCCACGTAGGACACAGAGCAGGAGTGAGGGGAGCAGGGCGAGGAGCAGCAGGTCTCTGATGAAGCATCTCACAGACACATTTACTGTGCGCTCGCAGCTCCGCATTTTATGAAACTCTTGCTGTCCCACAACGACGTGCTAAAATCACACTGGAAAAAAAAAGCCATTAATTGTGTTGGAAACCTGTGATTTTAATTCTGGGCCACGTGATCTCGTTGACCACAGAAATCGTGAGGGTGGTAAAACGACGAGGTCGCGTTGGAAACCGGAGCACATCGGGTTGTGTTGGACTCGAGCTGCCTGAAGAAGAGCCACATAAAAATGCTGTTAAAATAAACTTTGGTAGACAGAGACCTGGTGTAAACCAAGTGTAAACTCTGAGTGGATTTTTACTACGGATCCATAAACCTCAGAAAATAAAAGTTTGTAGGGGAAAGAGAGAGAGACATTTATCATGGGGACACTGGGTGCTCCCAGGGTTTGCTCTTCCCTGCAAATCTCACCTTCTTTTCCAAAGCTGTGCCTATAAATGACATTCCAGGACCTTCCTTATTGCCTCTTCTATCACAAAATTATTTCAGTCCTGGCACCCTTCCAGTCCCAGGCCTCAGCCAGCAAGGCAATTCCTTCCTTCCACCTCTTTTTTTCACATCCCTCAGGAAAACTTTGCGGAAAAGACAAAGCTTTTGTTGGTTGTAGTACATCAAGATCCCAAAATTGCTCCTAATTGTAACATTTGCAATTATTTCTAGCTTTTAATTTTTATAATGACTCTTCATGGTTCTGTTGACCAGAGGGAAAATTTTAATCCCAAACGTGCCCAACTGTCAAAATTGCCATTACACTTCAGGAAAAAAAAAGGCTTTCAAGAAGTCATAAAGTTTGCTTATTGAAAATTAGAAATGAATATTTATTGTCAGATTTCCATCGGAAATTGAAACCTTTTATTTACCAGTGGTTGGAAATGTAAATTATTCAAATGTTTACATTTGAATGCTGCTCTACTCTAATGATTTCATTTGCTGCAGTGTATTAGTGATAAGATAATGAAAAGCTTCATCACAGGGTTCAGTAAATATCCAGTTACAACTTTTCATGGCAATGGAAAGGGATCAATTTGGGTGGAAGTCCTTGTGGCCTTCCAGTGCCTAAAGGGGCTCTAAGAGAGCTGGAAAGAGATTTTACAAGAGCCTGGAGAGACAGGATACAGGGAATGGCTTCCCACTGCCAGAAGGCAGGGTTAGGCGGGATATTGGGAAGGAATTGTTGTCTGTGAGGGTGGGGAGCCTTGGCACAGGTTGCCCAGAGAAGCTGTGGCTGCCCCTGGATCCCTGGAAGTGTCCAAGGCCAGGTTGGATCCACCTGGGATAGTGGAAGGTGTCCCTGCCCATGGCAGGGGATGGAATAGGATGAGCTTTAATGTTCCTTTCCACCCAAGACCCTTTGAAGTCTGTGGGGTGAAACAAGGCTGTCCAGTCACAACCCTCAGCTCAACCACACCGACCTACTCTGACAGGACAAGAACACACTCATTGCCTCTTCTGTAGCATCAAGGTGACCAGCTGGTGGTTGAAAGTAAAGGTTTTCCACTATCCATAGTCAAGGGGATTTAAAATCTGCATGGGCTTCATCTTGGCCAGCAAAGGGGTGATGCAGCTTTGAAGTCAAGAAGTGCTTTGAGTTTGGTTATTTGAAAGGTTTGCTATGAGATGAAGGAGCTCAGTGAAGAAAGTAGTAATATTTGGAAATATTTAGCACTGATCTTAATTTATAAATTTAAAAATCATATTCTTCTGTAATTTATTATATTTCTTACAAAAATAAATTTTATTGGTAATTAATAGAGAAGGTGTGTCTGTCACTGTTCTTCTCCAGACTACTCTTTATCCTGAGTTTATTCTGTCTTTAAAGAGGAAATGCCTGGAAAAATCCTTAGTCAGAAATGCTCTTGCACCAGACAGCATAGTAGGATCAAAAGGCAGCACCAAATCCCAGAAAAAGCTTGAGGCCACCTCATCCCTGTGCCAATTCCCCTCCCTGCCCTGCCCTGAGGTGCAGGGAAGTACCTCACTCCCAGCCCAGCTCAGAGAGGAGGAGTTGGTCTGACTCAGGACATGAGTAATTTTTTCTGCCTTAACTGAGCATTTTCTGAACTTCAGCCACTGCATTAGGTGGTTAATTCTTCCACCTCTCCAGGGTTTTTATGGGATATCCTGTTCATGCATCCAGAGCTTTGTGTACAGGTGACGGGAGTTTCTCGTATTTAAAGAAAAAACAAAAAATACACGCACTCGAGGAGAAAAATGTTTTTTAAACTGTTAAGACAATTTTTTCTACCTCATAAAGAACCAAAAAGAGGCAAGAGCCCAATTTTCCCACCATTACAGCCTCAATTCCAGCCTCACCTGTGTCACTCCTGTTACACACAGTCCAAAGCTCTGCAGCTGCCCTTGGATTTTCTGCCAGTATAATTTTTTTAAATACACAAATATTATACTCCAGGGCATGTTTTCCTGGGCCAACAATACATGCCTCACTTTTATTGTGAGGCACAAGCCCTTCGGTTCCATGTCTTTTGACCTCCCAAGAAATGTATTAATGACCCTATAAAGCTCTCTCTGGCACGTATTCATATTAATACAATATACTCCTTTGTTTTTATATTCCATAGCAAAAGGGGGGGAGAGAAGGAAAAAAAGACAGTGGTTTCAATATCCTCCCACCACAAAACCAAGTTCAATGGGAAAAAAACCAACCAATGTTGATCTGAAGAGGGACAGCTGATGTTAAGTTAGATTTTAATCTGGCTTAGTTCTATTTTACTTATTTCTCTTTCGCCTTCAGTTATGACTCTACTCAACCCAGTAACAAAGTCCAGCTGCAGATTTTGGGAGCCACTGGCAGCAAGATGTGGATTCCTCCTGCCCACCAAAGGAACCAGCTCCTTCTGCAGCAGCTTCCTGGGTCAGGCACGGAGATGGGCCAGGGGAGTAGTTTAGAAATAACAACTAAGTTTGAAATAACAACTACATTTGAAATAACAACTTCCCCTCCTTCCACTTTGGTCGCAGTCCCAGGTGCCACAATTGACAAGTTGCTTTCAACTTGGAGCTGGGGAATGGCCAGACACCTCCAAAGGATTAAGGTGGAGGAAAGGAAAAGATCTGAGCACACACGAGCCCAGCTCTTGGGTTGAGCACGTTTGGTGCCTTAAAACAAGAAGTAAATTACAAAAACAAAAGAAAAGCTGGGGAAAATCACTTTTGCTGCTGTTTCCTCAAAATATTTTTTATTCCAAACCAATTAAAATGATTTTACTGTAGAATCCCAGAATGCTGAGTTGGAAGGGACCCACCCTGTGGGCAAAGAAGAACTTTGTGCTGAGCTCCAACTGCCCCCTGCCCTGACACAACTCCAGGCCATTCCCTCAGGAATAGAGGCTTAGTTCAATTCTTGGGCTGCTATTTGAGTACAATGGGAGCAGGTTTTGCCATAACTGGTTCATTTTGGTCCCTTCACACACGTTATCCAACAATTCTGGAAATAAACAGTTTGCTCAACATCACTGTAGTATCCACAAAGCTCAGTGCAGGATATCCATGGACATCCTCCAATTTTGCTTTTTTGATATAGTGGCTCTATTAAAATCCCTATCAAAACCTCCTATCTCTTATTGCTGTGCCATTATCAGTCTCTCATTTGCACAGCAGACACAAACATATGTGGCACAAGGGCTCAGCTACGAGCAAAACTGGTGGTGATTTAGGTCTGACTGATATGGGCAGAGTATATTTGAACCAACCTTCCAATTAAACCAAATACTTGATAAAATAATCGAATTATAAACTCAAAATGAGCACAAAGGCTGTCCCAGACTTCTGAGTAGACCACAGTGCTCTGAAACCACAGAACAACCAGAGTAATTATTAGTTTACTACTTATAAGACAAATAAACCCTAATTTTGACTGCAGTGTCCTCAGCTCTGCTGAGGAAATCTGACAGACTCTTCTCATACATAGGAAAGGAGGGAAAATTTGGCCTTACTCCTATTTAACTCTGGGAATTTTTCCTCCTACTCTGAAAGAAAAAACTTCACAGTTCATAAAGTGTGGCCTTTTTGTTCAGGCAGAACTACTTTTTTCTTCTAACACTTCCCAAGCAACGCTTCAGAACTCAATAGAAATGAGTTACCAAGAGCTCTTTTGAAAGGAAGTCTCCAAGTTGATCTCCAAATTTTGATAAAGTGGGAAAAATGTCACCCACAAAATAATAGAAAACACCCCACAACCCCAAGCACACAACAGGGACAGAGAATTTTCCAGCATTTTTAACTTCCTAGCAGCATCTTAGCTTTTGTTTATCTTTGATATTTAAGCAGAATAGATGGGAATATTCATAATTAATAATGAGTAAACCAAGAGTTTAGTCTTTTTATTAATTTTTAAATTTAGAAAATTATTAAAAAACATGAAGCTGAAGTTATTTGGCAAGAGCCTTGCAAGGCACATAAATAAATCTCTTTCAGCAAGTCTCCAAGGGTTTTAGGCAAAACTTTGTGAATGCCAAGGAGGAAATCTAAAAACAATTTCTGGCATGGTAGTTGAGCCAAAAAATGGACATCACGTCCAAAATACAATAAGAATTATTATTTCTCGTGCTGAAGAATGAAGTGGTGCATGTTTGCAGCTCAGGACTGTCTAAGAAGTTTTCCAGTGAATCAGTGTCAGCAAGATTTTAACCCTTAAGAGCAACCCTTAAGGGCTTTTATTGTAGTTATTTGGAGGGAGTCACAGACCACAAGGTGCACTGGGTTGGTTTCTTTGTTTTTTGAGGAGCAAAATGTTTGTGAGAACTTTTCCAGCCATTTTTAATAGAGTTCAGTATGTGGGAAGGCACTGGTGGCCTAGAGAGGATTCAGCAGTAGCTTGGTTTGTGTTGATTTCTCCATAGGGAACATCCAGCTCACTCCATTGGGATCCTGCTGAAATCTTTAAATTGCCTTCTCTACCGTGAACAACAAGGCAAATTTCAGGGCAAGCTGAGAGAGGAGTTAGAAAACAGCTCTGAGCTCAACATCCCACAGAGCATTTGGAAATGAAGGCGAGTTTGGCAACAAACAAGAAAGGCTTCCAAAATTAAAATCTGAGCAACATGGTCTGGTGGAAGGTGGCCCTGCCCATGGCAGGGGGTGGAATGAGATGATCCTTAAGGTCCCTTCCAACCCAAACTATTCTGTGATTCCATAATCCATGATTCCTGATACTCCAAACCAATTCACCAGTGCAGGGCTGGGAAAACTTCTGCTGTGGTTGATCTGCTTTTCCATTGCCTTGCACTGGTAACACACTGAGGATGAGGGAAGGAACCATCCCATCCTCCAGGCTCCTTAGTTTACAAACTTATCAACATTTTGCCAAAGTCTAAACTTCTCATGTGGGGTGATAATGTGTTTGTTCCAGCAGAGAAAAGCTTTGTGGGCTTTATAGCAAATGTGGCACCAAAGCTTTTTAGAAAATCTATGGGAGAAAGTTCTCCCTACAAAACTGTGTTTCTTCAACACTGCATTGATTGTGGAAAGGGTTGTCCAGCCCTGGAACAGACTTCACAAGGAAGTGGTGGACTCATCATTGCTTGAAGTGTTAAAAAACACGTGGATATGAGGCCATGGTTCAGTGGGGCCATGGTGGTGGTGCTGGTTGGACCCTGTGATCTTAGAGGTCTTTTCCAACCTCACCAATTCTACAGTAATTTTTAGGGAAGATTTGCTCTGTTTTGTTTCAATTGATGACAGTTTTTAGTTACAAATGAAGCAGAATTAAATCTCTTAACACGCTGCTGCTTGAATTTCCACTCTGCTCCTGCTGGTGCCCTTCCCTTCAGCCCATTTATTCCCAGGATCAGCACTCAGGGGAGTGAGGTGGGAAGCAGCTGGGGCCAGATGGAACACAAGGCAGGGGGATTGCCAGAGTTATACCTAAGAATCATCCTCTACATAATTTTCACAAGTATTTGATCCAAAAAGCATCCACTGAGTGAGCACGAAACCAGCAAATACTTTATAGAATGTCTGTACTTGTGCTGCCATTTCCCCTGATGCAGAAGAGCAGTGATATCCTGCACACAAATATGAAAACTAATATATTTTACAGACCCCCAACTCCTGCCATTCTCCTTGCACAATAAACTACAGTTATAGGACAGACCTGCAGGAATCACACACAGCCTTAACTCTCTGGGAGTGTTGGTTGTCTGCAATATCTACTCCTGCAATTAAATTTGCATCTTCAAACAAAACATCAGCAGAATTGACAGATTCCTTGTTTAAATAAGGTTTGCTCCAGCTTTGAGGTTTCTAACTACTGTTATCAACCATACAAATGAAGGTTTATGGAAAGTGGATACATTAATTCCCCCCTTCCCCTGATTAAAACTATTGTAGGGCTCACTGAAAATCAGAGAGTTGAGGTTTTTAAATTCCTGTAGACACCAGCTCCCTGCACACTGTTCTTTTATGCATCACGACACTTCCCAGTTGCCTTTTACCAAAAATGAATATAACAAAGTCACATCCACCAGCTAAAAATGCAACTTTAAATATTCCTTCATCACAGCTGATTCTCAAGTGAGTGATTCTGGGGGAAAATATGTCGGTGTATTTTTGAAAAGGGCGCACATTTGTATTGCCCAGGTCGGATTAAAAATCCTTGCAAATGTTTCTGTGCTGACAATGGAAAGTTAAAATTCTTTCCTTGTCTGTGTGTCAGCATCTAAACCAGAAACCTCTGAGCTTTTGCTCTCAGCTTCCGAAATCTGGAGTTACCACAGGCTTTAATTTCTGGGCATCAGTGATCCTGATTTGTTCAGTTTGTGGGATTGGTCAAACTCATTTCTAAAGAAACCTTGGGGAGTGTTCAGGAGATGCAAATGAGCCCATGGACACCCACCTGAAACATGAGAATTGGCTGATGAGAAAAAGCGCCTACTAAATTTTTTGTGTCCATGGACAAAATTCAATGAGCTACTGAACCTGCTGTGAAAAATCCATTTATTTATAGAATCAGAAAAAGGTTTGGGTTGGAAGGGATCTTAAAGCTCATCTCATTCCAACTCCTTGCCATGGGCAGGGACAATTTCCACCAGACCAGGTTGCTCAATGTCCCAACCAACACTTCCAGGGATGGGGCATCCCCAACTTCTCTGGCCAACCTAATTTACTCAACTGAAAGACAGCACTGACTACTTTACAAAAAAATTTGGCTAAAATCCAACTCTCTTCTGAAATATTAATAAAAACCTAAAAATGCCACCTCACAGTCTTCTCATCCCTTGGGCTTCCACAAACATTTGATTGACAAAAGGCTTTATTTATTTATTTATTTATTTATTCCCCCCATGGACACAAGTCTGAAATTCACTGTGATGCAAATAAAATTTGCATTTTTTCTGCTTCATTCAACGTCAGTGGGAGAGATACAGTTCTACTGTTTGATAACGTGATTTTAAAGAGATTTGTTGTTGCAGAAAGTGAGAGGTTTTGTACCCATAAGGACAAGCTCAGGTGTTAAAGCCACTGCTATTATACCATCTTTGGCAGAGAACAGACCAAGGATTTTGCTGTGACCCAACAGGATCTGCCAGTGTGTCACTGGACAAAGTGAATTAATTACCATCATTGGCATAGCCACGGGAAACCTGGTGGACTGAAGGTGATGATATGGCAGAATAATACAAATTTACACACAGAATTTATCATTTTGATATGAAATAGTTGAAAGCAGGGGTAAAGTCATCACAGAAAGGAGAAATTTTAATCCAACTACTGCAGGAGAGAGGAGCTGTGCAGGAACTGAACTGGCAACAGAGAAAACTTTTGACCAAACTTCATTGTTGGTTTGGGTCTTGTAATCCTTTTTTACTTCTTTGTTATTAATTCTCTGTTATTAATTCAATGTTATTAACTAACTCTCTGGCAGGAGGGTGGAGCCCAGGGGGTCTGGGGTCTGCTCAGGGAACAAGGGACAGGATGAGAGGAAACATCCTCAAGCTGTGCCAGGGGAGATTTAGGTTGGATATTGGGAAAATTTCTTCCTGGGAAGGGCTGTCCAGCCCTGGAACAGCTTCCCAGAGCAGTGCTGGAGTTCCCATCCTTGGAGAGATTTAAAAGCCCTGTGGATGTGGCACTTGGGGACATGGGTCAGTGGTGGCCTTGGCGGTGCTGGGAATGGTTGGACTTGATCACCTGGGAGAGCTTTTCCATGTAAATGATTCCATGATTCTGAGAGTTTTATAATAAGGTGCAGGTTGATGCTTCTCAGAGTACAAGGCAGGCAATAAAGCACAGCTTTTGGATTTAAGACATGTGCCCTTCCTTCTGCAGAGTCTCTCCCAAGTTTTTAAAAAATATTTCATTTTGCCTTTTTTCCCCTTTTGAAAAAGAAAAGGAAAAAAGGAGGGAAAAAAAATCAAAGCACAGAAAATTAATAGAAAACAACTGAAAACGTGTGAAAAAAAGCAACCACCCAAGCAGGAGCTATCCCTGTCAGGAGGTTTTCCATAAATCCTAACTTCTCATCATCTGAAGATTTACTTCTTTAGCAGCAGATGGTGTGACCCTTATGCAATTAGTTAGCTCTGCTCTTAGAGAGATAGCGCTCTTCAAACCCCAGTGTTGTTGCTGACAG
>WEIV01028315.1:300108-382608 GCA_013390005.1 Calyptomena viridis | reverse complement strand
GGAGAGAAAGGAGAGAGCACGGAATAACAAAACGAGATGAAACACTCAAAACTCAATTGTTGCACGTTTTTATCCACGTCTTTTAACGGGACAAGAAACCCAGTGGAAGTTATTCAAATTTAGCCACATGGAGCAAAATGGGATCTGCAAAATAAGAAGTGTAATAGCATTCAATATAAATACAATTCCAAGGAAATAAAGGTTTCTGTCTTTCTTTAACACCTTCTCCCATTTTTTTTCCCATATTGATAATTATTAGCACTTGCCCTGGGTTCTCCTGCCCAACCTGACACCCTCAGCCAGCAAATCATTTTTAATGGAGAGCAAAAGAGGGAAACTGAGGGCTGGCTGGATTAACTATTTTGCCCAAGGTCACAGGCAGGTCGATTTATGAGTAGGGACAGAAATTAGACTTGGGCTTCATCACTTGAATGATGCTGTCAAACACCAGATGTGTGGCACAGCTGGAATGGGGGTGACCCCATTTGGTGCACCCCAAAACCTTTGGATTGCTCAGGAATTATAGACAACAGGGATACCTGGGTTAGAGCCAAGCCCATAAACTCACATTCAGCAAGGTCCAAGCCATCCCACCCACAGCAGCTTTTAGCAAAGCCCTTTTCAGACCTGAGCGATGTTTAACTCATGTTACACTCTCAGCTGGGCTGAAATCTCCAGGTTTGATTTTGGCAGGTGTAGAACATCCTGGCTCCAGCCTGAGATATCCCAAAAGATTTCACTAAAACATGGCAGAAACCTGGAATCACCTCTGAACCAGAAGCAGGATTTGTCCTCAAACCCAGAGCAAAGCCCTGCCTGACCTGAGCACTGGGCTGGACACCAACATCCTCAGCCTCCCACAGCCTGTCTGGGAAAGCTGGGAATTTCCCTCTGATGGACACAAGTGGCCAAGATCACCCTGCCAAAGAACAGATGATTTTTTCCCTCAAATCTCCCTCACATCACTGATTTCTTCCCTTTTTTTGTAGACACTGGGTGCTGGAGGAAGATGCCACAGCTCTGTCACATGCTGGGTCTCCTGTGTGACCATCATCCAGGCCAGGACTGACAATTCCCTTCTTCCTAAGGCAGATTTTAGGAGAAACCAGCAAGGTTTGCAGCAATGATGTTTATTATTATTATTCTTCCCACCCAACACTACAGATTAGCAATGGAATTCAGGCACCAGGTATCAATTTCTGAGAGTTTTGCACCTGTAGTATCTATTCCCCCTAAATAAAGTATCTGACTACTCAAGCTTGTAAAAAAATACTCACAAATATTAGCAGACCACTGTGCTAGATGCTGCCTCCCAGGAATTTTTACCTATTGACATTCCCACTATTCTGTACTCTGGTTTTGTTCACAGGGTTTTTTTAAAGTGCAACAAACACCTTTACATTTTACATATAATTTTATCAGAAAACCCAATAAAAAGCCAGTAAAGAAGCAAAGTTGGCTATTAGATAACAGTTCTTGCTGCCAAAAGCCATAATCTGACACAGATTGAGCCTGGTACAGTAGTCAATTAATGGCTCAGTGCTCATACAATAATGACCTACTAACCTGACGGTGTGTTGCTCTCACATTTTGCTGTCCCCTGGGATGCCACTGTCACTGTGTTATCTATTGCCTGCTTCCCTATCAAAGAAAATAAGCAGAGCTGAAATGTATGTACGCATCAAGCTCTGTAGTTCATTGCACACCAACCCCAGCAACTGGAGGAACAATAGATTTATAAGTTTATCCTACATTAAACCAAACATGCCTGACTGCACTGTAAATTACTAAATAATAAACCAGGTGGTGTAAGATCCTGACTTGGACAGAATATAAAAATCTATCAACCTGTAAAATACAATAACCATAAACGTGCTCTGTAGCTGATGGCTCAGGTAAACCATCCACCTCCAGCCACAGAGGTTTTGCTGGAGTAAATTGCAACAAAAGGTTTACTAAATTTAGGTCTGGAGCACTTTTTCATTTTAGGCAACACCATCAATAGGAGAAATATAATTGAGCTAAAACCAGTGGCAAATGTGTTTGTTTTGTTTACATTTCTTTGTCTCTAATGGAGCTATTTCATGGTAATGTGCTGTGTTTCCCAGCATATTGCCACGGGCATTTAGTCTGATCTCTAAAGAGAAGATGAACTACTGCATAAGGGCATCTTTCTTCAGGGTTCAAACTTCACATTCAAATTAGCTTGAAGTAGTAGGGGAGGTGCAAAATGCAGAAAGCTGAAAGGTCAGGGCCCATTTCTTAAAATGGACTAAATCTTGATTTAAAAGAAACCCCCAGCAGTTGTGTTAGTGCAATAAAACACTTTGCACGCCGTCCTGCACACCATCAGCCCTACCCCGAATTATAACCCAGGTTTTTAATAAGTCCTACCTTTGCCACCAAAATTAATTGCCATGAACCACACAAAACATTCCATCAAGACGTTCAAAAATGATTCAATAAATCACGACTCCAAAATCTACAATAATAATAATTAATGCCATTTTTGGAGCTCTTCAATGAGCCAAGGAGGTTAAATTTATATGATTTACAAACAGTGTTTACATTCATAGAGGGACAACTAATTGCTGCACGGCTTGACATCATCACAGGGCAGTGCTGGGGGATGCAGACAGTTTAATTAGGGGTGGCTTTAAGTTCACAATATGACTGGTATCACAGTGCTTTGCTAATGTGCTTGTACAGGATGATCATACCACTGCATTTTTTTCTTCCTGTACTCTTTGTCTTTACAACAGAAAATAAAGTCTATTTTGCACACAGGCAGGCTGACAGTATATATTTGCCTCTCAGTTTTATTCACTTGCTTTGCAGAGCATAAAGAAATGTTTCTTAACCTAACAAAGTGCATATTCAATTGCAGCTGCATGTACCTCGCTGATACATGAGCAAACACACACAAATCCTGGGCTCAGCCTCTCCCAAATTCTCCCATTCAATGCAAAGCACCATAAACTCCCAGTGAAATTAAGAGCAACTCAGCATCCCATAAACAGAGCTCATCATTCACCTGGATTGAACCTGAAGTGAACACACCCCCAAAACACACCCACAAAACCCTAGTGGGGTTTGGGGTTGTTCCTTCACCTTTTTTTGGAGGAAAAATGGAAACTGCCTTGCAGGGAGCACTTGAACTTTGCAGAGGCAGGTGCCCACGGGAACTTCTCCACACTTCACTCCAGGGAAGTTCTGCCTTTTCTCACCATCACCCACTCCCAGCACTATGGGTGGGTGCTTTTGTCACCAAACAGCCAAGGCACAGGGAAACAGGGAGGACAGGAGTGTTGAGTTGTGCTTGAGTGCATGAGAGGAACAAGAGAGCTCAACATTTCCATGTCTTAAACCTGGAGGTCCTGGTCGAGGCCAGTTGGCCATTAGCCAGCAGTGCCCTGGTGGCCAGGAGGGACATCTGTGTCCTGAGGCATCGGGAACAGCATCACTGGGAGAGGGAGGGGATTGTCCTGCTCTGCTCTGACCTGGGGAGGCCTCACCTGCAATATTGGGGCAGTTTGGGGCATAAAAATTAAAGATATTGAGCCATTGGAGAGTGTCCAAAGGAGGGAATGGAGATGGGAAGGGCCTGGAGGGGAAGGTGTGAGGAGCAGCTGAGGGCACTGGGTGTGTTCAGGGGGAGAAGAGGAGCCTGAGGGGAGAGACCTCATTGCAGGGACAAGTCCCTGGGCAGGGGCAGAGGAGGGGCAGGGACTGAGCTCTGCTCTGGGGGACCAGGGCCAGGAGCAGGGAATGGCTGGAGTTGTGTCAGGGCAGGGGGAGGTTGGAGCTCAGCACCAGGTGGTTCTTTGCCCACAGGGTGGGTGGGCACTGCCCAGGCTCCCCAGGGCAGTGGGCACAGCCCCAAGGCTGCCAGAGCTCCAGGAGGGCTGGGATGATCCTCTGGGACACAGGGTGGGATTGTTTGGGACGTTCCTGAGCAGGGCTGAGGGTTGGGACTCCATGATCCTTGTGGATCCCTTCCAACTCAGCATATCCTGGGATTTTATGATATGTCTTTAGGCCTCCAATGTCACAGCTGAAGCCTTTTGTAACCTGAACCCAAGAAACTTAATTAACAATATCAGTAGGAAAACATCTTACCAGCAATGAAGGCTGGGCATCTGCCAAGGGGCAGAGTAAAGGTGGCTGCTACAACCTGCTTCCATCACTATTTTTTATCCTGACATAATAGGGACAGACTCCCTAAGCAGCCTCCTCATTACTTTTTAAGTAAACTAGACTGAAATATTTTTATCCTCTTATTATGAAATGTCTCCATCACTTCTTTTCCACAGTGGTTCATCCACTGCTGGGCAGGGGATACAGCACTGCTGTCCTGGAATATGAGGGTCATTTACTGTCCAGACACACCCTTCACAACACTAATTTTCCTGTTCTAGTGTCACCATGGATGTTTCCATTATCCACTCATCTGTGTCTCCCCATGCAATGGAGGCCTTTTCACAGGTTTTGGTTTCAAAAAACAAAAATACTGGAAAAGTTATAGGGTGAGACTGAGAACTTTGAATTTCCATTTAGTTGTGTGATGTTCAGTCTTGAAAATGTTGAAAAGGCTTAACCTATGGAAAAGATCCTGAGCTCTGCATGTCACGCTGTCCATGGAAAGTTTTTCTGTACTAGTTAGAAATGTAAGTGATTTTCTGGCAGTGCATTTTTGAGATGTAACTCCATGTCACAACAACTGGCAATGGTAAAGTTGTTACGGTCTATTTATCTTTATTTAATTATTTTTATGCACCCATCACTGTAGCATCTGGATCAAATGTAATAATGCATTAAATTAAACTGTCTAGAGTGGAAAACACAAACTGTTACCAGCCCCACAGCCCCACAGCCAGTCCAACAAAAACAACTGCAGTGACAACAAAAGACAAGACCTTTCAACATCCAATGGCCAGAGATTGGGACAAAGCCAAGTGTGAGATGAGTGTATTTGGCATAATAGAATCCCAGAATGGTTTGGTGAGAAGGAACCTTAAAGACACCTCATTCCACCCCCTGCCATGAGCAGAGACACCTTCCACTATCCCAGGTTGCTCCAACCTGGCCTTGGACACTTCCAGGGATTCAGGGGCAGCCACAGCTTCTCTGGGAATTCTATTCTAGTCCCTCACCACTCTCACAGGCAAGAATTCCTTCCCAATATCCCATCTCTCCCTGCCCTCTGGCAGTGGGAAGCCATTCCCTGTGTCCTGTCCCTCCAGCCCTTGTCCCAGGTCCCTCTCCAGCTGTCCTGGAGCCCTTTAGGCTCTGGAAGGGGGTCCAAGGTCTCCCTGGATCCTTCTCCTCTCCAGGTGAACATTCCCAGCTCTCCCAGCCTGGCTCCAGCCCTTGGAGCATCTTTGTGCCCTCTCCTGAACTCTCTCCAACAGGTTCACATCCTCATGCTGAGGATCCCAGGATTCTGTTCTCCAGGTTGGGTCTCCAGGAGGGGAATAGAGGGATAGACTCAGGCACCAAATGGAAGGTCTCTGAGGTATAAGGACCCTGTGAGACTTTCCTTTTGAAGCAGCTTCCTCCAGGTCTGCATTTTCCCTCAACCTAAGAAGCCTCAGAGATGATCAGTGAATGAAGTTACAGCTGAGGTGCCCCTTAGAAAACCAGGATGACAAATATTTTCCACCTTTCAGTACCTTGGAGTGGTGGACGACCTGACAACAGTTAAAAGAGGTACATTCTGTTTGTACACAATTCTATTGATTTCACATTCTACACTTTAAAAAAGTGCTGAGATCACTTATGTGTCTTTTAATAGATTTTGACTCAGGAGGCAAACATGTTGAGGGCTGTCATCCTCGAGATGCCTGCTGTCATTGTGCCATCTTCTTAACCTAACGTAAGGAAATTCATATTTAGTGAACGAGGAAATTACTTTGGGTATGTATCATTCAAATCCTTAAGGATTATTGGCTAATTAGGAGCACAGTAATGTAAATTTGCCTTGTGTCAGGTTTTCAGGAACAGTAAAATAACATAATTAAGCAGTGAGCAAAGTAGATCATTTCAGCTACTCTTCACTGACAAATGTATATGATGTCTAAATATACCATGGGCTTCTAAACTGGTAACTAATGAGAACTGCCTGGGAAGTCTAAAACAATGGTTTAAAAGAGAAATTGAGTGTGTTAATCCAGAGTAAATAGCTCTGACTCTACTTGGTGCTAAGGAGAAGGAGGGTGATGTTAAGGGAAGGAGGGTGATATTTTCATCCTCTCTCCTGTGCCCCTGGCTGGTGGGCAGAGGTTGGATTAGCAGAGACAATCCAGACACCTCAGTTTAAGGAGAAACCAGTGAATATGTGCAGCTGCACCAAAGCCACATGGAAATTCAGCACAAAACCAAGAAAGCTCTTTGCATATGTAATTGTATCCATGTTTTGGGGACATAACCAGATTCTTCTTTTTATTTTTTCTGATTTGGGTCACCTTATTTGCTGGGTGGTGGCTTTGCATGACCCACACAACCAGAGCATTGTGTTACTTGGTGCATGGCTCTTGCTTTGCCTCTTGTTGGAGCAACTCTCTGAAATGAGCACCTGAGGGTTCTCTGTTACATCAAGATGGTGGAGTGACACAGGTTGGTGGCACAGAGCAGCCCCTGCAGAGGATCCTCACTTCTCCAAACAGCCCCCAGTGCTCCCACAGTTTGCAGGAAGTTTTTAACACAAACTGCAAAGCCAAATTCTCCTCAGCCGCTGTTTTAACATTTTTAACTGCAGGTGTTTCAGTTCCATACCTGGACCTGGTGGGTACCTCATGCAGGAGGGGGGACATTTTCAGTGCTCCAGCCAGAATTTGGTTTGTGAGGTCCTGCAGCTGATCCTTCCTGTGCCTGAATGAGCAATTCCCCAAACCAGGCACAGGCAGGTTCTCCTCTGAAGTCCCTCACACAAGGAGGACCTGTTTCTGCCCACCACCACCTGATTTATTCCTGTTTTTCCTCAGTGTGATGACACTCCCAGCCAGGGTTGATGCCATCCCCACCATCTCTCAGCTCTGAAGTGCTGCCATGTCCCTTCTTGCTCAGCCTTCTGGGTGTTTCCTGCAAACAGCCATCACACCTCAAGCAGCTCATGCAAAAACCCTCGATGCTTCCCAGTAGTGGCAACAGCTCATGGATGGAGGTTTCCACTTTAGGAATTAAGGGTTTCCAGGTCCTCTGCTTTTCCCACTCACATGTGGTTTCCCCACTCACATCTGTCTGTACACTCACTCTTTCCCATTCTTTCTTTCTCACACCACATTTCTGATTTCTTCAAATCCCTGTGGTTATAACATCCAGCTGCATCCACAGGATAAACAACCACCTTCCCTAATTTGTTATGAGAGTTTTCACCATTCCAATGCTGGGAATAGATTCAGGGTGCAGAAAGTAATTATTGTCAGAGCTGCAGTTGGTGTAATCCACAAAAAAGGCACGAGGTGGGAATGAGGTGGCAAAGACACCCAACACCCTTATCTATTCCTTACATTTGAATCCACATTCCTGGAGGGATTTAAAAGCTGTGTGGATGTGGGACTTGGGCGGTTTCATGGTGGCCTTGGCAGGGCTGGGGAACTGGTTGGAGTTCATGGTCTTAGAGGACTTCTCCAACTTCCAGGATTTGGTGATTCCATGATTCTTGCCACGCAACACCCCAGACCTGGAGATGCTTTAGAAGATGAGACACTGTTGTAGCAGAAGTGTCACCAAGTGACACCAAGAGAAGTGCTGATATGGGTTATGGACCACTTTGCTAAAATAGTGTCCTAATTCAAACCTGATGGGCACCAACAGTCCAACATGCAAGAAATGCCTAATTCCTAAACATTGCACCTGTGCTAAGCTTAAAAACTACAATTAAAAGTGCTCAATCTCAGCATTGCTCTGGCTGCAAACACATATAATTTACTTTTGGTTCCATACCACAGTTTGCAATTACATTGAATAAGTCATTTGCAACTGTCTCCTAATCAAGGAGATAATACTTAGAATAAGTGTTTCAGAGCAATTAAATCTTTTTTACTACCACTAACTAAAAAAGGTTATTTTGCAGCCTCTTTGTGCTGAAATGTAACAGCACAAATATAGTGCTTTGTTATCAGTTTAAAAATTGAAACCTCTGTGCATCTTTTTTTTTTTTCCTTCTGGATTCCAGTTAAGTAAAATTGCCTTTCATGAGAAATGCTTGCAAATTATCAAAGACTTCCTTTTAAACAAGCTGAGAGAATATGGAGCAAATGCTCCTTCAGAAGTAATTGGAATTTCTATCTAAATTATTCTTGGACAAATTAAAAGTGCCAAATATAAGTCAATTTTTATTGGGAAGAATTTTCTTATAGTTCATAATAAAGGAAAACTAAAAAACATGCCACAACATTCTTGGAAAAGTGGAAAGTATTTTAGGAAGATGGAGAGCTCTCAGCCTCCTATGATGCTTATTAAAAACTACTTTCAGTGAGGTGATTAGGGAGAAAATTGTCAAGTAAGCAGAGAAAAAAATTGCTTCTCAGCCTAATCAGTGTATCACAGAATTAGTTCTTTCCCCCTTTAGAGATACATCCAACTGATGGGCTTGTCACCATGGATAAAGGCTATTTTGATTTTATACCCTCTAGCTTTTAAATATCCATTTTCATACAAAGGAAAATAATTGTGTGGCTAAAACTTCCACCCTCTTTCCTGACTCCTAATTCCAGTGCAGAAAAGGGCAGTTGTCACCCCAAAACTGAAGTAATTTTTAGCCCTCTGTGTCTAATCGTGGCGAGAGCCAGTAAAATAAATCAGTGAGGAGTAAAAGTAAAATTTGCAATAACCTGATACTACTGCCTCATCCTCCCACATCTCAGGACATAAAACTTACTGTCAGAAGAACTCACAGCATGAGAATTAATCAAGGAACTCTTAAAATACTCCAAGCACCTTCCTTCTGATGACTAATTTGCCTTTCCTATTGCAAACTACTAATTTTTTATCTCAATCGATATGGACGAATATACCTTCCCATCAATCACGCTGGGCAAGGACAAACTTCCACTATTTATGTAAGACTGGCTACAAGATGAAACAAAAATTGCCTACAGCCAACCTGGGCCACTGGAGGGAGGGAGGGAAGGGGAAAGGAGGGATGGGAAGAGAGGAAATGGGCACCTTGGGCAGGAACGAGGGGTTTCAGGGGGTAGGAATCATCACCTGGCAGCACATGGGACAGAGAAAATTGGGAGGCGGCAGAACAGTGGAAAGAGCACAAAAGAATCTCTTGGAAATGGTCAAAAGTCCCAGAGGAAGAAGTTGAGAATGAGCAGGAAAAAGGGAACAATAGAAAAATGTCTGAAATGGAAGAAAGAGAGAGGAAAGGGCAGGAATTGCTCAGATTGAAGCAAAATGATCCCAAAAGAACCCAGGAGGCTTCAGAGGTGTATTAACAGGGGAGATTTTCTTTGTCCAGTTAAAAATGTTAACAAACCAGGAGGGTTGGGTTGGAAATCCATGGAAGCATTTGGAGATGGAAACAGCCTCTGAAACATGTTGCATGTGAGGACATGCACACCCAAACCAGACACATCCTACACATCCCCAACATTTCCAAACTCTGGCCATGCCTGCAAAATTCAAGTAGAGCTCCCAGAGCTCCAGACAACCCCAGCACCTTGGGCTGCCTCCAGATCTGCCCAGATCTGCTTTAGGGATGAGCATGGCACAATTCCAAACTGAATCTTGGCTTACACAATGTGCCCATAAACCCTGATTTCTTAGTGAAGTTGTGTCACTTCAAGGCTGTGGAAACTCAAACGCGAATTCAAATATTTTGTGCTAAAGAGCTGCAAAGAAAAACCCTGGCAGGAGGCTGAAGTGGTCACTGTGTCAGTCTCCACTGCCTTGGCACACTCCACTAAGGAAGCTTTTTTACTGGAAAAGAACAGAGAGCAAACAGGTAAAAGGATTTAAAGGGGCTTATAAGAAAGGTGGGCCAGGGATTTTAGTAGGGCCTGTTGTGATAGGACAAGGGGGGTGGTTTAAACTAAAGAGAGATTCAGACAAGATCTAAAAATGACATTTTTTATGACGAGAGTTGTAAAACAATGGCACAGGTTGGGCAGAGAACCTGTGATTGCCCCTGGATCCCTGGAAGTGTCCAAGGCCAGGTTGGAGCCACCTGGGACAGTGGGAGGTGTCCCTGCCCATGGCAGGGGTGGCACTGGATGGGCTTTGAGGTCCCTTCCCACCCAAACCCAAACCCAATTTCAAGATTCATTGCAGGAGCATCAGGTCTAAGTTCTTCCACCTTCCACCCATGAAATCCCCTCTGCTTGGGCTGAGCTTTCTTAGGAACATGAAGATCTGCCACCTCTTCCTAACTAAAAAGTAGCATCACAGCATCCCTGGAGTCCAACATCCCAGGAGATTAAGTGCAGCACAGAAGGGAATCAGAAGAAAACAGCAGGACAAAGCACTGGAAACACATCACATGAATTCCCAAGCACTGACTAGAACAGAAGGATGTTGAAACTTGGATCTGCTAGTTTTTCATGAGCAGGATCATATTTTGTTGATAAAAATGACTTAATCACCAATCTGAAGCCACTTTTGGCATAAACTCCTTCCCCAACCATTCCAAACCAACACACACACTGGGGCTGTTTAGTGGATCAGAAAAGTGGATATGAAAGGACTGAGAACAGCCCAAAATAAGGAGATACAAGTGCCCAGGATCTACTTTAGCAGAGAGCTTTGGATGTGCTTCATCTGGAAGACAAAGTTAGTTTGATGGACTTCAGTAGAACTGCACCTGTGAGAAAGTCACATTATTAAGGTTATAGATGTGCCTAATTACCTTGATGAAATATGGTCCAATTTGTTAATTTAAGTGAGCAAAGCAGTAAATCATGTTAAATACTGTGGCACTGTGGGGTTGCTTCTGAGCAAACTGGATTTTGTGTAGAATGAAAAATTTCAGTTCAGAACTGAGGACTCTCCCCCTCCCCATTGCAGGGCACTTGAACATATTTTTCTCCCCTACAAAAAGCAGATGAAACACAACACAAAAAGTATTTTAAAATATAATGTTAAAAAATATCCTAATAAATACATTTAAAGGTATAAATATCACCCTCCATGAGGCAAGGCAGACACACATGTACATCCATCTATGCTTGTTTCAAAGCTAGGAAATATATTTCCCTAATCCTTGTGATGCTAATAATTTCAATTCATTAAATTCTGGCTGAGAATTTTAAATCAAAGATAACTTTTCACATATTATTAAAACAAACCAAAACAGTAATAAAAAACCCAAACCCACACAAGCAGGAAAAGCCTCCCCACTGCATCCTTTTTCCTCTCTATCACAAAAAGGCCCCAGAGACTCTAAATTTGACTCTTGGTACCACTAGTCAGATCAGTTTTATTAATTAAGACAAGGAACTTATTGGAATTTACCTTGAAAGACCACACAAGGTACATTATTAGAATAATCTCCTTATAAAGAATAGAAACAGGGAAAAAAGAGAAGAATGTAATTGGAATTCAAGCTATGGCAGTGTCAGAACAGGTTATTGCACCCACACTGTTAACCTGCCCCACTCCTCTGGCAAAGGAAAGCAGAGGTTTTTTTCAAGTTAAGGAATTTATTAAATGGAACAAAGAAAATCAATGGGAATCCTCTAAAAATCATAATAATATATCATAGAATCACAGAGTGGGTTGGAAGGCACCTTAAAGACCATCTTGTTCCAACCATTCACCAGACCAGGTTTGTCAGTCCCAAGAGTTGCAAGGTTAAATTAGTTGAATGATTCTCATACAGTGCAGATCATTTCAGATCATCCCAGGCATTCTCACAGCAAACCAGACAAGTGGCTTTGCAACAGAATGATTTATGTTAAGGTTAAATAATTTCTTGAAATCATTTATATCTTTTAAATTCCCCCTTTTTTTTATCCAAAGGGTGCTCACAACATTCAAAATAAGGTCATGAGGAAGAGGTGAAAACTGCAGGGGATTCCCTGTGTTCACACAACTCCTGGGAAGGTCCTCGTTCCCCTTTTTTGGTGTCTGCCCAACACTCCAGGCCCTTGTCCATCACTGTGTCATCCCACGGTACTGGGAGGAGGATGTTTGGGAGGTGTCAGGGCAGGGGGAGGTTGGAGCTCAGGATCCAGGGAATGGCTGGAGTTGTGTCAGGGCAGGGGGAGGTTGGAGCTCAGGATCCAGGGAATGGCTGGAGTTGTGTCAGGGCAGGGGGAGGTTGGAGCTCAGGATCCAGGGAATGGCTGGAGTTGTGTCAGGGCAGGGGGAGGTTGGAGCTCAGGATCCAGGGAATGGCTGGAGTTGTGTCAGGGCAGGGGGAGGTTGGAGCTCAGCACCAGGTGGTTCTTTGCCCACAGGGTGGGTGGGCACTGCCCAGGCTCCCCAGGGCAGTGGGCACAGCCCCAAGGCTGCCAGAGCTCCAGGAGGGCTGGGATGATCCTCTGGGACAGGGGGGGACTCTTGGAGATGGGGCTGTGCAGGGCTGAGGGTCGGACTGGATGGTCCTTGGGGGTCCCTTCCAGCTCAGCATATCCTGGGATTCTGGGATATTTTAAATATCTAGCCTTGCTAGAACTTGCAGATGGCTCTTTCTTGCTGTAGCTCTCAAAGTGCTGGAAATGTTGGTGTTGTATCTGTTGTATCAGTCTCTCTTCCCAAGTGCTTGAACTGAAAGTAAAACCTAAATCAGTCCCTGGAAAAAAACAAAAGGCAAAGCTAAACTATCCTGAGCCTTAGGAAGGGTGATAAATTGAGCCCTTGTCCACTAATTTCATTTCCCAGTGAAAACTGGATCCTCTTCTAAAGGCTTGGGAGGTTTAAAGGGAATTTTCAAAGGGAATCTTCAAAGGGAATCTTGCAATTTTGGAGAGTTGCCTTGACTTGGGTGCTCTGTGTGTGCCCTGCTCCATCTCTCATCGACACACACAATATGAGGCAGCCTCAGATTATTGGGCTACGCTGAATATTAATTCAGCTCTGTGCTCACAGAATGACTAACTCAATCAGTGAATTTATTGGAGACATATTTAAGAAGGGGTATTTATGGATTAGGCCCAGATTTTAGAAATGAAATGGGAGACAATCTAACAAATCTATCAGGAATAAGATCAACAACTTAAAGTTTAAACCAATCATCTTGAGTCTATATTTGAACTTGGATATGCAGATGTGGTGCACAAGTCCCAATGGTTCAGCAATACACTCAAAGGATCAACAGCCCTATAGACAGCTAAATTACTTGGAAAGCCAGGGAATTTATCAAACATGAATTTCAAAGTGGATTCTAGCCTGCAGGAAAAAAATGGAAGTGCCCATTAATGTACATACAAAATAAATGTTGTCTGCAAGCTCATTCAACTATTTATTTTTGACACAGAACTGGCTAAAGATTTTTTAATTTACATAAAAAGGTACAAAGCCTGTAACCCTTTTGATGGAAGAGATGGGAATAAATATCCTGCAAAAGAGGGTTTGTTTGTTTTTTAAAGAAGCACTAACAACCTCGCAGGTACAACACAAAGGAGTCATTTATGCTCCTTCACATCTATTAGTGCATTATTTATAACTAACTCCAATTTAAGAACGTTGGCATTAAGGATGTTTCTCACATGTAGAGGAAATCCTTACAAACTGATCATATATTATGGATGAAAATTGTAACAGCTACACCAAAACTAGTTAAAGCAGACGTGGCTGAATTGAATGAACACTGGAGTGGGCCCTTCCTAATTTAGGTGCTGCCCAAATATTTATTTATTTTAGTCACCAAACACCCTGTCCCCCCCAAAAAAAAGAAGTTGAACTGGTGTATTGCTGACAGATCATCTATCCAAAAAATTTGGCTTTAATAATAAAATATTTCACAGCCAAGATTTAAAAAAAAATCATTGAATCATCCACAGGCCTTTCAGAACTAAGGCCTTGTTTTGCTTATATGGGGGGAAGGGCTGAACATCATTAAATCAGAATAAACTACACATAAATTCTAACATATAATTCCATATTTTTAAATAAAATTTATACTTCACTCCTAAATTAAATCATCTTAAACCATTCCAACAATTTTAAGATGTGGCCTGTGCCCAACACAAACTTGCCAACACTGGCATTCAGGAGAACATATCCCTCTTTCAAAAGAAACTCATTAACTATGTTGTAATTAATGGGATTTATACCTTCAGTCTTATGACTCAGGGAGGTTCCTTAAAGCCTCAGACTACTTAAAACAAGTTGCCATGTTGGTCTCTCAGTTTTACTCAGGTTTAGATTAAGTCCTTAACTCTTTTCTGAACCAAAAACCAGATTAAGAGTGCTCAGTATTCCCAATAATATCAGATTTCCGTGTCAATTTTTAAAGATTTGTGACTGAAAACATGGTGTTGCATAAAAATTGAATGGCAGACAGGCTTTTTTTTCCCATCAAAAATCTTCATTCCTTTCCAAATGGGATCCATTGTCAAAGATGTTAGTGAAGACCCTGCTGCTCCCTCAGGTGAGCAAAGAATAACATAAAACTTCACCAAACAGTATTTCAGCATCTCCAAGTTGTTGAAATTCTTTATTTTCTTGAATAATTTGGCCGTGATATAAATGAGGTCGCACATTAAATTAGCTCTGCTCTCCAATTGCATTGAAATGGAGTAAAAGTAGAAGCAAGGGGATGAATTTTGGCAAATATCCCATAACCAACCAACACAGAAAACCTATATGGTGTGTGCAGACCCCTCTGCATGACATTGCAACCTCCTCTAGGCAAGGGGGATTATATCTGAATTTAAAAAAAAGTCACACAGGAGACTCTCATGATTTATTTGATGTCCTCATAACAAGAGGATGTTTGCTTACATGTTAAAGTCTTCACCAGATTGAAAGATATTTGTATATGGGACCTGAGATGGAGAAAAATGCTTTATTACTTTATAATACATCAGACATAATAAATATTTGTTTAACAAAGCCTGCCTGAACTTCATGCATTAATCAAAATTGAATGTGGCAGGACTTGTATGATTAACTCCAAAGCCATATTCCAAATGATAAATAAACTAATATTAACCTTGTGTGTTCATTAATAATGCAAGTTCTCCATAGTTCCCAAACACAACCGATACAGTTAATTGAAGGCTCACATTTGTAAAATATTCATAATTACAGTTTCAATGTTCTGTTCAGTCAGCATCCAAACTCATAAAAAAGCAGATTCCATGTGCAGTTTACATTTAAACCCATCACTGCTCTTCATTGGGCTCCTGATGTGCGGGAGGGAAGGCAGATGTGATGGAAACATGGAAATGAACATCATTCCCTGTTCTTAAGGGAGGAGTTCCTTAATTCAGCAGAATTCCTGCCCCACTTTGGTCCCCAACTGCTGAGACACCCTGGTAGTGCAGAGCCTTCCAAACAATATGATTTGTACTAAAGAAGCCTCACGGAATCAATCTGCAAATACCAACATCACCCTAAATTAACTTTGCACATGATCAGTGTATTATGGGACCTAAATGGTCAGAGATCACAGAAACACAGACTGGGTTGGAAGGGACTTTAAAAACATCTCCTTCCACCCCTGCCATGGGCAGGGACACCTTCCACTATCCCAGGTGGCTCCAACCTGGCCTTGGACACTTCCAGGGATCCAGGGGCAGCCACAGCTTCTCTGCCCAACCTGTGCCAGGGCCTCCCCATCCTCCCAGCCAGGAATTCCTTCCCAACATCCCATCCAACCCTCTGGCAGTGGGAAGCCATTCCCTGGGTCCTGTCCCTCCATCTCTTGTCCCAAGTCCCTCTCCAGCTCTCCTGGAGCCCCTTTAGGCTCTGGAACGGGCTCCAAGGTCTCCCTGGATCCTTCCCATCTCCAGGTGAACATTCCCAGCTCTCCCAGCCTGGCTCCAGAGCAGAGGGGCTCCAGCCCTTGGAGCATCTCCGTGGCCCCCTCTGGGTTTGCTCCAGCAGGTAAATGTGTCCTCCTCTTAAAAAACCCTAAAAGAATCAATAAAACAAACCAAAAAACCAAACCACATAAATCCAAAAAAAAAATCCAAAACAAAACAAAAAACACAATAATTTAAAAAAAACCCAAAACACACACACACACAAAAAAACCCAAACCAAACCAAAACCACCCAACTAGAAAAAAACCCCCCAAACCTCCAAATTCTACAAATAATAAAACCCCACCAAACCCACATCTCTTACTCATGAATGGGAACAGAACCAGAGCAGCATTTCTGCCCACCCTTCAAGGGGCACCAGGCTGGGCAGAGGAGCATCCCTGGTCCGTGTGGTCCACGGGCAGGTCCCAGGTGGCACCTGGGAAGGTGCTTTTGCTTTTTTACCTCCACAAGCCAATTTACCTCCATTTATCTAATGAGGAGAATGAACAGCCCTGCAAACTCCTCTGAGACTGGGGAATAAACCTGTACCAGTGCACAAGTGGCCAGCCTTGGGAAGAGGTTTTAGCTCCAAACCGTGGGGATAATCCAAGGCTCAGGGGAAGAGGAGTCTCCAGGTTTTCACTGCAAATATTCACCTTCACGCCACACAAAACCTTGTCTGCCCACTCCTCTCTGAAGCACAACTTGGTAAATAAAGTTAATGAATAATTTTGGCAAAAAAAGTGCACCTTTGAGCCAAACTCTGGGGTTATTCTGTTCTCAGAAGCCAAGTGTGCAGCTGGTTATAAAAACCTGGATCCAACCTGTTGTGAACCAGTGTCTTTGTGCTTGCAAAGTGTAAGTAAATCACACCTACAACTCAGACATTCAGCATCATTTGCCACAACAGACACTGAATATTTGCTTGGAATTCCTGTAGTTTTTTTCCCCAACAAATATTCCTGACAACAAATCCTTTCATTAAAACACGAGCTAAGGAAAAAATAAGAAGTTATAAAGTGAGAGATCACATTGCCAACACAAATGTGGTTTAAAATCTGAGCAAATACTGATGGAAACTTGGGTGTGAGCAGCTGCCCATATTTTTGGCTCTACACAGTTGTTACATGGACATGGCATTTTTGCATGGACTGTCTTTAATGCATTAACTGTATGAAAATCAAGTCATCACACCCTTCAGCATCCAGAACAGGGGCAGAAACACAAGTAAATGACATTCTTGCTACACCATATTTTATGCCTTGTTTTTATTTCCTTGCCTTGCCTTTCAGTGTAAACAGTAGATGTTGTTCTAAGAGGTCACTTTTATGTGCTGGTGCACCACTGAACTGTTTAGGTTTAAAATGACACTACTGTTTAAGACCCAGTAATTTTCAGAAGGTATGATTTACTGCCCTGGCACTCCATAAGCCTCATTTCATACCTCCAAGAATGAACTAGTCAAAGTGTTAAATAAACATGAAGTATAAGGCTT
This sequence comes from Calyptomena viridis, assembly GCA_013390005.1. Classification (NCBI taxonomy): domain Eukaryota; kingdom Metazoa; phylum Chordata; class Aves; order Passeriformes; family Eurylaimidae; genus Calyptomena; species Calyptomena viridis. The sequence goes on along the minus strand of WEIV01028315.1, from coordinate 365,193 downwards.
GTTTTCTTTCCAAAAGTGCAAGCACTGTGTTACTCTAATGATTAAATATTGTTTAAATATACAACTGAGTGACTAGTTTCACAGTCGATTCTTTCCCTCTGCTTCATTTTATGTATTAATTATTTTGTGTTCAGACAAAGGCTTTAATTAAGAAGCATAAAGAGTTTCTGAAGAGTGAAGAAGTAATGGTTTCATCTGCATTAAACTGATTATAAACAGTTATTGCTGAAAGAAAAAGGCATCAGGGACAAAAAAGAAAATCTTAACTAAGCTGGAATTGTTAGAGGTGAAAGGACCTGATCCTGTCCTGTGCTCCAGGGCAAAGCAACCCCATTTATTGATACCCAGATGCCCTGAGCCAAAAGCACATAAAACACCTCAAAATATTCAACGTTGAGAAGTTAAGCTCTTGCTGAGGGGTGCAGAGGCACTGGTGCATCACACCCCCCTTCCCAAGTTCATCTCTGCCCTCCAGGGATTTCAGAGCCAACAGCCCTCAGATGTATTTAAAACTCAGTATATTTAGCAAAGTATCATCAGCCCTGACATTCCCAAGCTACAGAAGAAACACAGTTACTACACTGAGATTTTGTGAATTTTAAAGAAATCAGAGCCCTGAATTGGGATCTTGCTCCAACACATCTTTAAAAGCCAGTTTAAGCAGGAGATGAATAAAACTTTTGAAGGTAGAGTAGCACAGGTCATTAAATCCTCAGAAGGGTCTGTGCCACAGCTACAACCTGTCACAAATTTAGAACAACTGGCAAGGGGATGAGCCCAGGGAAAGGTTCACATGGGACACCTCCATGAAACCTCCAGGAAAAGGGTCAAGGCTTTCCATGGAATCACAGAATTATTTAGAGTAGAAAAGATCATCAGATCTAACCATTACCCCAGCACTGCCAAGCCCACCATTAAACCATGTCCTCAAAGGCCACATTTACACATTTTTTTAACACTTTCACATTGGTAAATACAGTATTTTGAGAGAATGTGTTTTTTATGGCCGTGTCCACACATACACAAAAAACCCCCAACAAACACATGAACAAAACAAAACAAAAATGCAAACTAACTACAAGCAATTAAAAAAACCCAAAACACCAAAAACTAGGGGAGGAAGAAAAAGGGTGATGAATAGTCAAAAAGAAAGTATCTTTAAATTCCAGCGAAAGAAAGCATGTTCAATTGGGTTTTGTCATTCCAAACCTGACATCAAACTTCCTCAAGTTTGTTGGAAGTCATTCCTTTGCCTGCAAAGCCCTTGGCATTGAAGCCTGTTTGTGGAAATTCAAATTACACGTGTAGAGTCACAGAACATACAGACTGATGTCAATAATGACTTTAATTCCCTCATTTACATCCTCATTCCCACATGTTTATGAATTTGCCAAACCTCATCTCAGCCTGAAAACCTCCTTTCTGGATGATGCCTTTGACAGACTGGATTTATTGGAGCTTTTGCCTTTTGATCAGTGAGTTTTCCAGCCAGGATTGGCTCCCTGACTGCCAGGAACTGGTGAAACATGGACAGGGCATAGATGGGACATGGTTTAGTGCTGGGCTTGGCAGTGCTGGGTTAATGGTTGGCCTGGATGATCTCAGAGAGCTTTTTCAGCCCAAATCATTCCATGATTCTATGAAACAGAACCACTGGTGCAGCACCTGCCACCTCCAAATGAGGATGTTGAAGCTCCTCAATGAAAATATTCCAGAGTGGAAAGCAGGACTTGAAATCAGGCAGAAAAGTGGCCTGTCAGTATCATGATTTTGGGCAGATTTAGGCAGGGTGTCAAGGAGAAGACAGGGTTTTTGGCTGGTTGATAAATTTTGGTGTGTTTGGTTGTAAAATTTGTGCCTGCTCAGACCTCACAAGAGGAGAAGAGTTGTAGAAGGTCTGGTTTCCATTACAGATGTCAAGTGACCCTCAGAGAGTCAGAGAGTCATAGAATTCCAGACTGGTTTGGGTTGGAAGGGACTTTAAAAACATCTCATCCCACCCCTGCCATGGGCAGGGACATCTTCCACTGTCCCAGGTGGCTCCAACCTGGCCTTGGACACTTCCAGGGATCCAGGGGCAGCCGCAGCTTCTCTGGGAATTCTATTCAATCCCTCCCCACCCTGTCAGCCAAGAATTCCTTTCCAGTATCCCGTCTATCCCTGCCTTCTTCCATTTTAAGTCCTCACCTGCTAAAACAAACCTACAGAGCTGCTTCCTCCTCAATTTTCTGCCTTGGTGGTCTTAAATCAGATTTTTCACATCATTTGAATGTTGGGGTTTGCTGCAGTTTAAGACATTTCCTAACAGTCACATCCTGCAGCTCTGACACAACTGAAGGTGGAAGATCTGCAGGGAAAAGGAGAATCCAGAGCCTTAAGACACCAGGTTACAGCACAGGAGAATTTGCAATTTAAGTATATGATCACTGAAATTTAAGTATATGATACTGAAACATATCATTTATCCACTCCATCTGCAGGCTGGTTAATTAAACCACCAGCATCCTGAAAAAGAAAATAAAAAAGAGTGTGAAACAGAATTATCAAGTGAGCATTTCCTTGTGTTAATGCAATTTATAACCCACACAATTCCTCCACCCTTAAAAATAAATGGAGAACTAAGGGAAGAAATGAGAACAAGTGAATAAATAAATAAATCATCAAATAATTTATTTATATACTTTATATAATTCTATATTATATATTTACATTATTTATTTATTTATTTTATATATATAAACAATAAATTTGTTATTTATAAATTTACTTTATAAATTTATATTTAAATTTAGAAATATACCTTTATATTATATTTAAATATAATATATATTTACTATTATATCAGTGAGCCCAGGCTTGTGGCCTGAATGTCCCTCTGATAAAGCCCTGGACCCTCAGCCCAAGGTGGTGGGATCTACAGGTATTCCAAATACTTTTCCATGTAAACGTGGAAATGATTGCACAGCACAAAAATGGGGAAAAGAAAAATCAGATCATTTGGGACAAAAATCAGATCAGTAAGTTATTCAGTGTTTTCTGTGATATTGAGGGGGTTTTTATAAAATCACCAGGAAAAAAAACCCAAAAGATTATTCCCAGCAAACTTGTCTTTATCAGGAAGCAGCACCTCAAAAATACAGAGGAATAAACTGAGTGCTGGGGATGTTATCCCACCCTGAAAAAATATTGGAGGGAAGTTTTAGTGCATTACCTGATGCAATAAAACTCCCGATCCAGTATGTCCTAAACTTTGCATTCCTCATTTAACAAAAGATAAACATCAGAAGAGATTTGTTAATGCTGCATTATTGGCACCTAAAACCAGATCACTGTGGGCTGGGAGACTGAGCAACTGCCAACCAGGAATAAATGGATGGCTCAGCCTAAGGATTTACTGCCAGTGGGGGGGAAAAGGGGAGAAATGTGAACAGAAATAAACTGAAAGAATTGAAAAACAAAAAAATTGCCTGCAGGTTTCCTTCAAAACACAAATTGGTTGGTAAGAGCCAGGGGAAAGAGGGAGAAATCCCTAATAATCCAAAGCAAGCTGCTGGGCTCCTCCTTTGCCCAGACCCCTGTGCTGCAGCAACCCCCATGGACAAGTCTTCCCAAATAATACTAAAAAATTAAAAATTCTCTTTTTTTTTTTTCAGATAACATTTGTTTAAAATGGATTTTCTGTCTTAGTTATCACAGGTAGAGATGTTCCAATATCTCCCAGAGGTGTGTGAGGGGATGGGCTAAATGGGAGAGAGCCCAAGGTGTTGCCAAGGCTTGTGTTCCCAAGAGGATCCTGAGGGGGTTTGGCACTTCTTTGTGCCACTCAGGCCCTGTGCTGCAAGGCTTTAAGTGGATTTAAGGACTTCTCCAACTCTTCCAAAGACTCACCTTTGTTTGACAATCAAAAAACTCCTTGGGATGCTCTGAGGTCATGACAGCACGACAGCAACTTTCAGAAATTTGAGAATTTATGTTTAGGAGGATTGCTGGTCTTTCCTTGGCTGGTGTTGCCATTTCGTGGCTTATTACTCCATTTTTAATAGAAATATATGGTGAATATACATATGTGCACATAATTATATCTCTATTAAGAAAATACACATCAGGTGCTCACTGCCCTGCCCAAGCTCAAGTTTCTTGTCTCCTCTGGAGTTTAGCCTTGAGAGGAGATGATTGAGAGAGGATTTTATCAATTTATGTCATCATGTGAAGGGAAAATGCCAAAGGATGGACCAGGCTCTGCTCAAGCAACAGGACAAAAGGCAATGGCCACAAACTAATCTTCCACCTGAACATGAGGAAGAAATTCTTCCCTGTGCATATTCCCATATTTGAGGGCATATTCTGAATATATTTTTCAATATTATTGTAGAAAAAAAAAACATCTAAATGGTTTAAAAAGAAGCAAAGGCAACTTATTTTCCCAGAGCATTAAATACACCCATCAGGTTCAAATTCCTCTATGGCACATTATTGATCTTCACACACCAAATAACAATAGTTTCAGGACAAAAAAATTCATGGTAAAGGTATAACCTGAGCTAAAGTCCCAGCAAAGAGGATTAGTCTGTGTGGAGAGTCTGGAGCAGCACTAACAAGCCCTGCTCACTCTACTTAAAAAAAAAAAATAAATAAAAGGAAGAAAGTCAAAAGGAAGAAAAAGTTCCCCAGCAAACTGAAAGAGATGAACTTGATAATTACTTGGAACCAAATTAATATCAGGATGGCTGCCATTATTCTCTGAGGACAACCATTTCATCTACTGTGCAGGTGTACTCTCCAAGAGTGGATCATGCTGATGAAAGACTGAGAGAATTTCAATGACACCTTGAGGGATCTTATGAATAAAATATCAAAAAATGGACATCTCCTTTGTATAGGGAGATTTTAATGCAAAAACTGTAACAGGTTTATAAGTTACACCAAGAAAATAAGGCAGGTTTATTCTGTCTTTGGCTAAAGACAGATATTGCCAAGTCAAAGTTTTTCAGAACCACAAGAGACTCTTCTTTCAAACACTCACGTTACCTCTGGGCCAGGCTCTTCTAAGCAGATTAACAACACACTCATAAACCAACAAAACTGAGAAGTGACCCTTTCTCCTCCAAGCCCTGAAAATCAGAAAACTTTCACAAGAACATCACTTGCACTTGCAAGCAAATCTCCACTGGGCACGTTATAGAAACAGGAAACAGAGAGTAAAGCACAGCAAAAGTGGATTTAATAACAAACAAGGAATAGGAGCCTTGTTGTGAAGGAAGGAGGAAGCAGTGATGGAGGGGAACAAACTTAGAAAAATCTACACTCAATTTAATGTTAAAACCTGGCTTTAAAACCTGGCCGAGAGACCTTTTTTTGTGCCTTAGATTTCAGCTGTGTGTCATGTCAAAGTGATGCACATCATAAAGTCATGGAATTCTAGAATGGTTTGGGTTGGAAGAGATAGAAACACAGAATGAATGAGGTTGGAAAAGACCTCTGAGACCACTGAGTCCAACCTATGACCCAACACCACCTTGTCAACCCAACCATGGCACTCAGTGCCCATCCAGGCTTTCCTTAAACTCCATCACTTCCCTGGGCAGCCCATTCCAAGACCTCAAAGATATCTCATTCCAACACCTTCCACTATCCCAGGTTGCTCCAGGTTCCATCATTTGAGGCAGGGAGCACCTCTGGACACCCCACTGTCTCCATTCAGTAAGGGACAGTGACAGGGGACACCTTCCACTATGTGGGGGCAGGACAGAACAGGCAACTCTGGACAGAGAGAGAGGTGAAATCAGGAGTATTTTGGGTTGGAGAGGATGGTTCCACAGTGCTCAGGGCGGGACAGGAGCAGGGTAGGGAAGTATCCTAATTGCAGAGGAGGGACAGCACTGCATGAATCTATGTGGAAGCCAAATCTCTGCCTTGTTGAGAAGAGAGGAGGTGTTTTCCTCTAGACCTAAAAGAGCCCTGAAGTGCAATTCCCATAACACTTGGGAAATTCTTATCTACCACCACTTTCCATAAGGATTTAAATTTCAGGTTTAAGCTCTTAGGAGGATTGTGAGGTGGAAGAGAAGATACAAGAACAGAGGAATTCCCAGCACAGATCCTGGCACAGCCCATGGGGGACAGGCAGTGAGAGATGGGGCTTTAAGGGACTGTCCCTGCAGCAAGGACTGTTCATGTGGGTGCTGCCAGGGCTCTCCAGTGTCAACTCGTGTGGCAGAGGCATGGGATGATGGCAAGGAAAGGCAGAGCCATGTAGGGATGGCACTGCTGAGGATGGAGGGAGAAAAGTCAGTGGCATGACATGGAATTGCCCCCAGAGCCACTCAGAGAGCAGACAGGGAAGGGAAACACTGCTGACATTATTATGGCTCATTGCTTTGGGTTCAAAGTCTGGCACTGACAGGCTTCTGTTGTCTTTCTGGCTTTTCAATAAAATCTGTTGTATAAATAATAAAATAGGGACAAGTGAGCAAAAGTGATATGAAGGAGCTGGACAAGAATGGCGTGAAGCTGTGTCAGGGAGGGTTTAGGTTGGATCTCAGGGAAAGGTTCTTCCCCCAGAGGGTGGTTGGGCACTGAACAGGCTCCCCAGGGTTTGGTCACTTCCCAAGGCTGCCAGAGCTCCAGGAGGGTTTGGACAGTGCTCTGAGAGACAGAGTGGGATTGTTGGGGTGTCTGTGCAGGGCCAGGAGTTGGACTGGGTGATCCCTGTGCATCCTTCCAGCTCAGGAGATTCTGTGCTCTTTTCCTGGCTGAGATCACCTTTCCTCTATGCCACTGAAAGCCCAGGTATGGCACGAGGGGCTGTGCTTCCCCTCCCATGGACCTGGTGTGCTCTGGCACCACCAGCGTGGCAAAGGGGGGGGTGTGCCTGCCCCTCTGCATGGCAGGGTTTGCATGGCAAAGGTATAAGTGTGGCAAAGGTGTGTGTGTGTCCCTGCCCCTCTGCATGGCAGGGTTTGCATGGCAAAGGTGTGTGTGTGCCTGTCCCTCTGCATGGCAGGGTTTGCATGGCAGGGTTTGTGTCCCTGTCCCTCTGCATGGCAAGGTTTGTGTGTCAGGGTTTGCATGGCAGGGTTTTTGTGCCTGCCCACCTGCATGGCGGGGTTTGCATGGCAGAGTTTGTATGGCAGGGTTTGTGTGGCAGAGTTTGCATGGCAAAGGTGTGTGTGTGCCTGTCCCTCTGCATGGCAGGGTTTGCATGGCAAAGGTGTGTGTGTGCCTGTCCCTCTGCATGGCAGGGTTTGCATGGCAGGGTTTGTGTCGCTGTCCCTCTGCATGGCAAGGTTTGTGTGTCAGGGTTTGCATGGCAGGGTTTTTGTGCCTGCCCACCTGCATGGCAGGGTTTGCATGGCAGGGTTTGTGTGGCAGGGTTTGTGTGGCACAGTTTGTGTGGTAGAGTTTGCATGGCACAGTTTGTGTCCCTGCCCCTCTGCATGGCAGGGTGTGAGTGACAAAGGCTGTTCAGGTCCAAGGGTGTTCCACCAGCACAGCTTATCGGGGACTGCATTTTCTCCAGGGTCCAAGGCAAGCTCTACATCAAAGCCTGATTGAGCAGAAAATATGTGCTAATGTTCACAGCAGTACTCTATTATGCTATAAGTATGCTTGTAAATATTCACTACATGTTATTACGCCATTTGAACCAAGAATATTGCAGGGTTAAAGGTCGGCCCTAATGCTCTCTCAGGAGGCAGCAGTTTTGAATATAACCAAATGGGATAATGGTCAGGAATACCCAGAGGGGGCAATGTAGCACATCGTAAAGAATTGTGCTGTGAGTTTTAAGTTTTCAGGACAACAAAGATGCCAAGGAGATGGCTCATAAGCAGTCATTATTAATGGAATGACAAGGGTAATGTTAAGCAGGATGTCTTTACTATAATAAATCTTGTCCCTGCGCCATTAGTAGTCCTTACAACTGCAAATAGCAGTTAGGTTATAACCTAACATGGCAGAATTTTATCCTCTCAATCTCTAATGTATTTTATAATGCTGTTAAAGTCAGGAATAGCAACTGTTTAAGCTCACTTAATCTGTGAGAAGTTTAAACACGAATTTTAAATGCGAAATCTGCTTTGATAGTAGTTTCTCTTAATTAAATAGATGAAGTAGCTCTTTCTAAGGATACACTGGGCTGTACTAGAGGGTCTGGGGAACACTGGTGAATTTAAAACATTAAATATTTTCCTTCAGATGTAACTCTCACATCCTAAAAAAGAGATAGTTTTTATCTTAATTTTTAAAACTATTTCTAAATTAATTTATGGATATTTTTTCTGTTGTTACAACTCTGTAATTTTCTAGTCTGTAAATAATATACTNTCTTCTCTTCTCTTCTCTTCTCTTCTCTTCTCTTCTCTTCTCTTCTCTCTTCTCTCTTTTCTCTTCCTTTTTCCTTTTTCCCTTTTTCAAATTCTTTTCTCAACACAGCAAAGGAAACCAACAACTCTTTCCATAAAAATGGCACCATTCCAGATTGACATTTTATGATCATTCAGACTCTGATCCAAGGACAATATATTACTTTCCAAATCTTTCTTCAAGTCATAAGGAAAGTAGTGATACGATTTTAAACACTAAATAAATAAATAAATGGAATGGTATTACAGAAGAGCAATTATTCATCTTAATGTATCAAATTTGGCTCTGTTAAATGGCTCCTGAATCTTAGCTAACTGTTTTATAAATATTTAAACAGCTCCACTGCCAGCTATCCATTTCACCTGCTTTGTTTTTCTTCTACTGATCTTCCAGAAATAGCTACGGAATAACCAGTTCAATCAACTCAGGGTATCACTGTGGCAGAGCTGCCTTTGGACTGTGATTGATGGAACCCAGAGTATTAATCAGGGGCCAGCAGAGTATTAATTAATATGATCAGGCCCATCTCCAACCATTCGGGGGTTCAATGTGCTCCTTGACAGCTTTTCTCTTCTGAAAGTTGTCAGAAAGTTCTCTGAACTTCAGTGTGAAATTTGGGAATCAGCAAACTGAAGGAATCACAGTGAGTCTTCCATATCCTTTTAAATATCCCAATATTTAAAATGGATTTTACCAAGTCACAAAATTCTGTTATTAAATATTTTGGAGTGCAAAGGATTTAAGAAGCCAAGTGCAAGGCATGAAAACAGTCCCACATCTCAAGAACCAGCTTAAACCAGAAGCTTTGTTATCCCTAATATCTGGGGATCACCTTTCCTTGGAGATCATCATGTCAGGGATGTTTAATACTTTCTACTGCAATAGTTCTTCATTGTGATTTTTATTTTCAGAAACCCCAAGAGCAGAGGGATGGTAATGTCCCATTTCTTCATCCAGCTGTTGGCACCTCATGGAGCACTTCTCACCCAGATGGCACACTGGGACACCCTGGATGGGTGGGCAGGACCCAGCAGAGCCCCAGGGGCTGGGCCAGGCTCATCTCTGAGCTGCTGCTCTCCCTCCTCATCCAGAACCCAAACACAGGGCCCACATCCTCCCCCAGGGGCCAATAAACACTTTTTCCCACAGCAAAAGAAGGCCAAGTCATTATCCTGAAAGCTTTGAGTGCTGATAATGCCAAGGTTGTGGGTTTGATCCCTGTAGGGTCCATTCACTTATGAGCTGGACTCGATGATCCTGGTGGATCTTCCAACTCACAATTCTGTGAATCTGTGAATTCAAACCCTGATAACATAACAGGGCATGTAGAGAATGCAATTTCTTGGTATTTTTTTGATTTTCTAAATGAGGATACACACAAATAGCTCCAGTTCAATACCCCCATGGAGATGCCAAAGAAGTTGAGCCCTTACAAGGAATTTTAATTTCATGGACACACTACAAAAGCACATCATACTCTAGTGTGACTCTTGGGGATGATCCTGTGCAGGCCCAGCACATGGATGATCCTTCGACTCAGGATATTCTGGGATTCTGGGATTCTGGGATCAGAGGTTTGCTGACAGCAGCAAATAAAGGAATTTGCCCACCTAGAAGTGATTTCCAGAAGAGCCCAGGCTGTCACTGCCCCCCTTCCATGCCAGGGGGCTGATGGCACGTGTGGCACAGCAGGAATGGGCAGAGCAGCCGTGAGCCACAGGCAGGAGCTGGATCTGCTTTTCCCACCCACATGCAAAGCAGAGCTCGGAGTGCTCCAGAGGTCTGCTCTCTGGTGAGGTTCAACATTAAGATGTGACAAGCTCCTTATATACAAGAGGATAAATGATATGCAAAGTCCATACTCTTTGTTCTGACAAGTGTCCAGAGGGAAAATTCCTGAGATAAAGCTGTAGCTTTCTAAGGCACCGGGGTAGGGTGGGCAGAATGAAGATTTTATCAAAGAAGTTGAGCTTTGAAACACTGGAAAACATCACATTGCCTTCTCTGTGCACCTTCCCACCCCCATTAGTACCCTGCCCTTACCTCCCACTCAGCCATTTGCCATCACCCTGCTCCACTGGGAGGGTTTTTTCCTTTTTTTTATAGCTAAATATACATAGAAAGAGATCACCAATAAACAGTCTGGTTTTTTCCCCTCTGAGGAAAGGATCAAGAGCTGGTGTTGCACCTGCCTGGCCCTGGTCTTACCTGGAAAGACCAGTCTGTGTTTCTGAGTGTTGAGGCAGACATCCCTCTGAAATCCCTGTGATGAGACATGGAGTGTGGCTGAACACACACCTTTCCTCTTTATTTCAAGCAAGACAGGACAGAGAGGGAGAAAATAACAGACAAATTCAAGAAAATGGCTAAATAAAGACCAGGGATGTCCATCAGTGTTTGCAAACTTGGATATGTCCAAAGGCCCACCCAGAAATTAAACTGGTGCAGCTTTTACCCTGCTCTGTTTAAGCACCACAACCATTTAATACATATATGTTATATACATAGTGTTTCTCCAGCAATGAGAAGTTTGAAGAAGCTTTTCCACCTGTGCTGTGAAGGCTGCAAGTCCCCACTGCCAAACTCTGGTGGACTTAGGACACATTAAAAGTAGGCCCTTATATTATTGGAACAAATCTGGGCATTTTTGTGGCTGCCCCATCCCTGGAAGTGTCCAAGGCCAGGTTGGAGCAACCTGGGATAGTGGAAGGTGTCCCTGCCCATGGCAGGGGGTGGAACTGGATGGGCTTTGAAGTCCTTCCAACCCAAAGCACACTGTTATTCCATGATTCCATGATTTTTGAGTTAAACCCAGCAATGTGTAAGACTCTTGTTGCATTTGGAATGAAAGATTTTCATAGCAGGCGACAGATAAATCCAGATGTAAAAGAAACAAACTGTTGATTAAGAGCTCAGCGTGGTTCTTATGTAAATACAATGTAAACATTAAAATTCACCCTTAACTCTGTTTACCTCCAAAGTGTGGAGCTCATCAATTATTAGGCATTGTTTTAATGCACACAGTATGCCCCCATAATATGGCAATAAGTCCCAAAGACTTATGTAAAATATCTCTTTTTTAATCATGTCTATTTTCATAGACAAAAGTAATCACTAAAAAGCCAGTGGCTACAAAAACTGCAAACAAAATGAACCTTTAAAAGCTAATGACTTAAGGGTGATTTTACAGACATATAAAGTATGTTAGGGGCTTACACTATTTGTCATTAACACATATTTTGAAAGCTCGGCTAATATAATGTGACACAAAATTAGTCAAACACAATTCATGCAATATTGTTTAATTTTACTCCTCATTTAACTTGGTTTTAAGCAAAATCATTATGTCACATGATAACGTTCACTTGAACAAGAAATATTTTATAATGGTGTCTGCGTTTCGAAATGAGTTATTAGGAGCTACATGCTGAACACATTCTTAACTATGAAAACTATAAAGCTAATAGCTTCATCATATTTTGACAACATCTACATACTTTATGCATTATTTACAAGAAAGATATAAAATGAAACTACTGAATATCTTGCCCCATACTTCACAGTCATAGTTAACTGGTTAAAAATATACCACATTTATCTTCTGCTGGCTTCAGATTTGCATAGGGATATTTGCATACCATGTTGCAATGTGCTCTTAATGTAAAATTTAACCTTTGTACTTTCCCTCTGATGTAGAAGGTATACTCATTAAGTTAAAAATAATGGTAAAAAGAAGTCTGCTGGTGATATACTTTCCATGAATGATTCCCTCGAGTGGTGAGGAAAGGTAAAATGTGGGTGGGAAAATGTTTAATTGAATTAACTCCTCATTTCCTATATTTTTATTCCAAATTTCACTGGCACTGCTATTGGAGTGGTATTTGTCAACCATCCAAATTTTACCATCAGTGCTGAGGCTCTCAGTGCCCTTTCATCCTGTGTGAAAAGTGCATTTCTAGGTGCAGATGGAGATCTAAACCATAGAATCACAGAATATCCTGAGCTGGAAGGACCCACAAGGATCATCCAGTCCGACTCCTGGTGCTGCCCAGGACACCCCAACAATCCCACCCTGTTCCTGAGGGTGTTGTCCAAACCCTCCTGGAACTTGGGGCTGCGACCATTCCCTGGGGAGCCTGTTCAGTGCCCAACCACCCTCTGGGGGAAGAACCTTTTCCTGAGATCCAACGTAACCCTGCCCTGACATCTTCTAATTCTACATCTGGTCACTGAGCATCAGGAGCCCACAAGAACTGGCAGTCAGGGAAGGATCTGCTGTGGTTGAACCTTCAAACAGTTTATACCTCTCAAATTTTCTCCAGTTTTCTACAACTCAGAAGTCCAAAATGCCACTTTTTTTCCCCTTCAAATGTGGCTACTTTTAAATAACTCCTAAAAGAACTGTAACCAATAAAAGAAACACCCTTAGTTTTGGCTGCTTCTTACTTGGATGTGACCAGTGACAGAGCCTGAGGGAATGGCCTGGAGTTGTGTCAGGTTGGAGCTCAGGTTCTGCTTTGCCCACAGGGTGGGTGGGCACTGCCCAGGCTCCCCAGGGCAGTGGGCACAGCCCCAAGGCTGCCAGAGCTCCAGGAGGGCTGGGATGATCCTCTGGGACAGGGGGGACTCTTGGGGATGGGGCTGTGCAGGGCTGAGGGTTGGACTGGATGGTCCTTGGGGGTCCTTCCAACTCAGCATATCCTGGGATTCTGTGATTGTACAAAGTTTTTAAAGTTAAAATCACCTTTTTGTACACAAAGCATATCAATAACACAGACTACAAGATCATATGATCCACCAGAGCTTTGTTTCACGCTCAGAAGACACAGATGAACCGCTGAGCGGTACAACAGCACTTCTGCCACTTAACAACTCCCAAGCAATTAACAGCAGCACCTTCTATTTTACTTCTCAAAAAATTCATGTAAGTGCCTGCAATTCTACTTCTGTTACCTGCTGCTGGCTCCTTCTCTATTCCAAAACCAGCCCCCTCTGTGTGAAGAAATTCTGCATGACTTGCTTACGCGGTAATTGGACCATTATTTTTTCCCTTTTTAGGGCAGATCTGGCATTGGCTTTTCTCTGCACTGACCCACTGACGACCTCCACCGTTGACCTCAAAGGACTACTTTCTCTTTTGGTAAGAGATAATTCAGTCTCCCTGGTCTGCCTCCTGGGCACAGTCAAAATTATGTGTGGTGATTCTGCGGTGTGGCCGACTGTCTGCGAAGGACTGAGCTAATACCGCGACGTGCAATTAATTCAGGACCTCGGGATGGCCTTGAATGGCCCCTCCTCTACGGGGAACAGCTCCCACCCTCTCCCCACGGAGCCCTCACCTCTAATAAACACGAGCAGGAGAGTTGGGAGGATATGTAAATGCATTAATTTTTAATAAAACCGGTTAGTTAGAGGCCGGTGGCCGCCGTCGGCCCTGCCGTTGGACGCCGGGCAGCGATGCTCTGCCGCCGCTGTGAGGGGGATTGGAGAGCCCCAGAAAGTTTGAAATAAATAACAATAGGCTAAATTTCCAGCCAGGAGCAAGGGCAGGGATTCAGGATTGGAGTTTTACTCATTTACTGCCTCATCAGGAGCTGCTGGTGATGGTTCTTGTAAAGATCCTCAGCGAGGTAAATAAAAGCGCGGAGCCCCAACAACGGGCTGTTATTACAGCAGCGAGCGGAGGTGTACAGAGCAGGAAATAACTCTCCCAGGGATAAATTACATGTGATGAGGGCCAAAAGAATACAGCTCCTATTTCAGGAAGTCTTCCAGGCAAAAGCAGAGATTTGGCAGTTTTAGCGTTCCTTTCAAGACAATACACGTACACCAAAAACATTACTCTTCACAGAGTACCCCAGAGGCCTTTCCAATCATCTGGATGCTCGCAGTTATTCCATTCCCTCAAATTCAACACAGATCTTCTTTATTAATTTTAATTTGTCATCAATAACCTGACAGGCTCTCTTTCGGCAAGAAATACTGTATTAACTGTTTCACTCACTGTGGCAGCTATTAAAAATGTGATAATGATTAGCAGTAATGAGGTCAAATAGAATAATGTGAGTATAAGTTGCTACCAGCGAAATATATAACACAAGAGGATTTATTATGTTCACTTGCTGAAATGTAATTTAAAAACAGGATATTACCACCTGCTATGCTGGCTCATAGGGTTATCCAGATCATTTAAGCATTTCCTGCTAATATGTTTATTTGCTTCTGGCAGATATTACCACTACTGTATTTCAAATAACTACACTTAAAACAAAGCTAATTGTTCCTATCTCCTTAATATAAATATGATTATGTAAAGCGATGATTAGATGACTTGCTGGTAAACAGAATTATTTGAGCATCAGTATCAGTTAGGATAAAAACGAGGCAATAACACTGGGAGTTGTGGGCAATAAATCAAGGCTGGGAAAGCAGATCTCCAGAGAAGAAACTTTTTGTGGGTGCTAAGGGGAGGTGGGAAGGGCTGTGAGATCCAGGCTGCAGGCTTTAAGTATCAGAGCAAATTAAGAGAAACTTAAAACTTAATCAATATAAAACATGATGGATAAACCCATTCCCCTGTATTCTCTTAAAAGATTTTGGATTCTGACTCCCTCACATTCCTTTTCAGTTTGTTGATCTAAATAGATTAATCCTCAGTTTTCATTGCAGCCACACAGAGCAATTCAATAAGGAATGGATGACACTGGATCTACACAAGTTTTTTCAGATCATGAAGATAAGATTTTAATATAATTAAAAAATCACGTTCTCATATATTGAGTAATTCTGAGCAAAGATTACAGAGTTAGGCCAAATTCTGCTTCTGCTTACACAGGTTTAAATCCCCTGAGCTAAGCCACAACTCAGCCTTAAACCTGTGCCATGTAAAGAATGACTTAACCTTCAGCACTGAGACTCCAGTGCCCTGGGAAGATGGGCTGGCAGGACTGAAGTCCTGCTGGAGGAAGGGAACAGCAAGAAGATTACAGTTTTTCAGGATAGAAGTGATAGCCATGTGATATTCCCAGATAATTCCTCCATGACTGGGAAGGAGGAACTTGATTTTTGGCAAATATCAGTCAGCAATTTGACATTAAGCTTCTGTTGTCTTTCTGGCTTTTTGATAAAATTTGTCATATAAATAATAAAAAAGGGACAAATGAGCAAAAGAGATAAGGAGGAGCTGGACAAGAATGGTCTGGAGTTGTGTCAGGGCAAGGGGAGGTTGGATCTGAGGAAAAGGTTCTTCTTTCCCCGGAGGGTGGTTGGGCACTGACCAGGCTCCCCATGGAATGATCATTTCCAAAGGCTGCCAGAGCTCCAGGAGGGTTGGGATGATCCTCTCAGGGACAGGGTGGGATTGTTGGGGTGTCTGTGCAGGGCCAGGAGTTGGACTGGATGATCCTTGTGGGTCTCTTCTGATTCAGGATATTCTGAGATTCTATGATTCTATGAGAAGGGAGGATGTCACAAGTGAAGGCAAAATATAAGTCACAAATAAACATTTTAGAACATGCATTTATACTTATTTAAACAGTTTTTTTTAATCTGCCACGTTTTTCCTGTTATCTTTCATTCACCTGTTGAACAAATCCATATATAAAGTGGGATTTCCTGAGATTTACATAACCTTTACTTTTTAAAAAGCTGACTTCAATGGGTAGTGCTTTATTCCTGGCAAAGGAAGAGAGGGCTGGAGTTTGAAGGCACCTATGAATATGAAGCCCTGAATTGTGATTAATTATAAGCTAAAGACTTTCTCCACCTGCATCTTCCCAACCACCTCCAACAGTGTCACTCCTAATTTTTATTGAATCAACAAGAC
Organism: Calyptomena viridis; assembly: GCA_013390005.1. Lineage (NCBI taxonomy): Eukaryota > Metazoa > Chordata > Aves > Passeriformes > Eurylaimidae > Calyptomena > Calyptomena viridis. Next base: position 349,004 of record WEIV01028315.1, on the reverse strand, counting down.
ATATAAAGAATATGAAGAGACACTATATTTTTATATTGATAACACGGCCCTAGGTTAGATGCAGAAGAGGTGAAATAGGAATGTTGGGAAGTTCCACTCACTCTATGGGAGCTTTGTGTGCTTTTTTCAGAATCTTCTCTCCAACACCAGCAATGGAATCAGCGAAAGTCCTGAGCTCCAGCCTAAAATCATAATTTCTGTTCCTGGCAGGATCTTTTCCATGCAATGACAATGAAAAGCTCCATAAACATGTGATTTCTGCCCTGTGACTAATGAAGGGGGAGAGACTCAGCCCAGAGACCCTCAGCTGGCATCCACTGCTAATTATTGGCTGGATTAATTGGGCTCTGGAAGACTCTGCCCATGCGAAGTCAGCATTGAGAGATGAAAACTGAGTTTGGTTTTGCCCTTCTCAGGAAAAGAAAGAAGTGGGGGGGGGGAATAAAACGAAAAAAAAAAAAAGAATGAGAGGGAGGAAGATGTCTCAGGGCTGTTCAAAAGTCAAGTGATTGATGACACAATGAAGGGGAGGGCAGGGGGACAAATTAGGTGGTGGCTTCTCAGCACCCCTCGTGCCATGTGTCGGGAGGGCAATTCCAGGAGTGTGGCTTGGGCAATTCCAGGAGTGTGGCTTTCTCCTGGCAAGCCAATCACTGTGGGGAGAGGCCTTTAGGGGCCTCCTGCTTCCCATCACCGTGCCCAGGTACCCGTCAGCTCCTCCTGTGATGTTCCCCCACCGCTGGCTTTCCATATCAGCTAAATTTGAATTGATGAGAGGTACAGTGTTTGTAATCCCACATCAAGCGGCGCCTGTGTCTGGCATTTATTTGTGCTATTGCTCTGGCAGCTTCTTCCAGAGCCTCCTCTCATCTGACATGTCAGGTCTACAATCAAAGAGGAATAGTGAATTCACTTTTACAGTTAGGCAAGCTGAATGCTATTACCCGTGTATTTGTCACCAACCTGCAGATCCCAGCCTCTAATCTGCCATCTGGATGGATGCTACAAAGTTAAGAGCCAGGGACATGCATTTCTCAGTAACTACCTGCTGTCAGCTATTATTTTAAGGATCCTGTGATTTTCTTTTATTTTGACTAGAAAAAACAAGGCAGCTGCAGTAATAAAAAGGCATATCAACTAGTCACTTCCTGGCAGATTTGTCACTGGTGTGGATACAGTAGTGGTATTTTTTGTTAGCAAATGTATACAGTGGAATATAGTATTGTAAATCTGGAGTGCGTTCTTCACAAAGGAAAAAAAAAATATTCCTTTTTAGAACCTTGTCTAGCAGTCAACAAAATAAAAAATGAAAACGGATTTGCTTTCACCTTATCGTGCACATGTCTTATATTTTTCTTTTACAATATTGTCCATTGTGTGCAACAGACTTTGTAAAAAGCCTGTTTGGGTTTAAAAATTGCCATTGTCCTCCAATTGTGGTGGCTGCATCCTCAGCTACTGCCTGAGTCCTGAGCTGTAAATATTTGCTGAGAAGAATCAGAGGTTTTATGTTTGGAGAATCTGGAGAATAAGATTAACTTTTCAATTAACAATTGAACAATTAACAATTTTCAAATTAATTTATTATAATAATGCTTTGAAAAAACACGGGCGAGAGTTGCAGTGATGGAAAAGTATCCTGGACCAAATTAATCCCCTGTGTGACTCTATTTCAGTCAACATAGTTATATCAGGATAAAATTATAATTAATTGTTATTAATACGAGCATGAAGCAACTGATGAGAATAGTCTAAGAGTGGAAAAAAATACACCCAGTTCAGGTCCTGTGGTTCTACATAAGAACAAATTGTTCTACTTTCAAGCTGCCATTTATCATCATTTCAGATGATAAAGTGGTTGTTTTGCTTTTGCATTTCATTTGTTAGAAGTTCCTTGATAAAGATTCTGCTTGCAGTTCTCAGTCTAGGGCTGGATTAATAGTCAAAGGGCTTCTTGTATGACATTTTTAGGGTGTGGAAACACAATTCCAGGGATCTGGGGTGCCCATGGCCGGTGGGACACCCCCACAGTGCTGCAGACCTGTGTGAGATCAGCAGCTCATGCACAGTCCCCCAACAACCCATCCCACCCAGAGCCTTGTGCAGCGACCACAGACTCAGACTTTGCCCTAAAACCCAGGAAATTGTAGAAAAAAGTGCTCTGGGGAGATCCCATTGCAGCCTTCCAGTGCTTGGAGGGGGCTTATAAAAAAGGAGAGTGACTTTATAGACTGGCAGACAGTGACAGGACAAGGGGGGAATGTTTTGAGACTTAAAGAGGATGATTTTAAATTGGATACTGGGTAGGAATTCTTCCCTGTGAGGGTGGGGAAGCCCTGGCACAGGGTGCTCACAGAAGCTGTGGCTGCCCCTGGATCCCTGGAAGTGTCCAAGGCCAGGCTGGAGCACCCTGGGATAGTGGAAGGTGTCCCTGACCACGGCAAGGAGTGGAACAAGCTTTGAGGTCCCTTCCAACCCCAACTCATTGTCACTGCAATCTCCAGTGAGCTGCTGGTGGGTTCAGAACCTACTTCTGTGTTGGCTAAAGTCGATTTTCACTTCCTGCTGCTCTTTTTTTCCTAAAGAGAGGCTTTTTGAAGGGTTGGACTGGAGGAACTGACCTCACAGCTGATGAGTTCTCACGAATTATCAGAGAGTGCTGAGTACTTTGGGATTTGATTTTGGTAAACAGGCATAATTTAGATGTTTATTCGAAACATTCAAATCTCATCAGTCTCTGAGAGGGTTGTGACAGCTACAAAAAAGTGGACAAATTGTTGATGGTTGAGGAGCAATCAGAGTGTACAGCCTTTAATGAATTAAATTATAATAGTCCTTCCAGATGATTCAGAGCCATCCAGCTCAGATCTCAGCATATGGCATTATCTGATCTCTTTGTCTTCTTCCATTTCACTTGTTTTGTCTAGTTTTCAATTAGCAGGACATGGAGGATTGGCTCCATAACTGTGTCATCCTGAAAAACTTTGGTACCTCTCATGCAAATTAGAACAACTGAGCCCCAAACTAGAAACTGCTGGGAAGAATTGATGTGTTTCTAAAATCTGAAATAGGAACAGTGAAAAAAATTTTATGAGACTCCTTGCACTCATATTTTCATACCATAATCAGTGAAGGCAATTTGAAAATATTAAATGCAACCAGGTTGTTCAGAGCTCCATCCAACCTGGCCTTGGACACTTCCAGGGATGGGGCAACCACAGCTTCTCTGGGCAACCTGTGCCAGGGCCTCCCCACCATCACAGCCAACAATTCCTACCCAGCATCCCATCTAAATCCACCACCCTACATCCCACCCATCCCTGTGGGCTCTACAGGAGAAGTTACACCTTGGCACCAACAAAGGGAAAAGCCCCATTTGTTTCTCTTACTCTCATACAAGTCACAAGTAACTCTCCAACTATATTTCAGCAACTAAATGAAAAATAAGGTTTAAACTGAATTCAGATAGCAAGAGGATTAGAGCTGAAACACCAAGAGAACTATGCAAACATTGCTGGGAGTATCTGTAAATCCAAGTGCTCTATAAGTCAATCTTCACTCGAATGTGCTCAGTTCAGCTGCAGTTAAGATGAACTCAGCCTTGAAGTCTTGTCAGACACACAGACCTGAGAGCAGTGGATTTGTGTCCATGTAACTGAAGCCAAAGGTTGTTTCTCCAGCTCTCAGAACTCATGGAATGTGGGGGCTCACAGAGCTGCTCAAAAACCTTCAAAAGGTGCCTTCAACAAAGTGTCTGTCCTACAGAAGAGGCATTTTCTCCCTTTTGCCTAAACAGTTTTCACTGAGAAAAAAAACCCTAAAATTTTAAAATTTCTTGGGAAAGCATACATTGCCCTTAATTCACAGGATTTTGGGGCATTTTTCAGAAAAGTATAGAACCTAAACATCTAAAATAAGTGTATATTTCAACTTTTTAAATAATATCGATTTTTAATGCTTTATTTGACTACCAAGAGAACAAAGCAGTCGAAGATCTCTTACTCCATGTAAATAATATGTGGAGCACTGGAGAGGCAGCTCATGTGCTGTTTGATGAAAATATCACATCTGAGCAGAGAAATTTTGGTAAAACATTTCAGTCAGCAAAGTTCTTACTGGGTCATTTCATATTTAGCTGTAAACGAGAGGTTGCATCAGTCTGTGGGAGAAGTTCATGGTTTATGGTTGGACTTGATGGTCTTAGAGGTCTTTTCTTTTGATGATTGAATGATCTGCTGGATACACCTTCCTATTGTGGTCCATCCATGCTGAGAAGAAGACAGGGATGGGCTGCATTCACCAGCTCCCAAAATCAGTTGGTGCTTTACACAGAGGTTCAGCAGCAGGTTCAGTCCTGCCACGAGGGTTTTCCAAATTGCCACGAGTTTATTCCAGGCAGGAGAAGAGCAATCTGCACTCTTTATTTATCCTTTTCAGAGCTGTCAGGAGATCATTCCTGCAGAGGGGGCGTGAGGGTTCAACTCCTCACATGGGAAGTTAATCTTCAATACGAAAGAAAACACAGGATTAGCTGGTAGGAAACTCTACTAACAGATTAAAGGACTCTCTCACAACCTTTTCAGGATATTTATTAGTCATTTATTAATACAGTTAGAACAAAAAACGACTGTTGTTTTCAGAATTCATTTTTCAGGCTGCAGCCTCACACCAGATGACACTCGGGCGCCGGCTCTTTGGGAATACACATCAAACCCTGCTTCATAATTTATGTAATGACATATACTTGGACACTGATTAGCCACCTTATCAGCCCTGTAATAAAGGAAGCATAACCCCTAGTTTATCATTCATTTATCTGAAGTCATTTTGAATAATATCACAGGATTGTAATGTAATCATTATGCTGTACAGCATGTGTGGGCCAGTACCCTACACTGGCAGTGTCAGAGGACTGTCAGAGTTCATACTACTTAATTTGCTCACTTCTTACACATTTATGAAATTGGAGTCAACAGTCTGGTGGAGCAGGAATATTCTGGGCAAGGGACTTACACAAATTGTTAATAAGGTGTTCGATGGGAGGGTGAAGAAGCACAAGACAAGACGGAAATGGGGATTTTGGAAGAATTGAATGGTGGTTGAGGAGCAGGTTGAGCCTCCCTTGACATCTTCCCTCCAAAGCTCTGTTGATGTTTCCTCTGTGCATGAGGAACAAGTTTCCTTTTAGGCATCTTAAAATTCTCAGCAAGGCAAAGGGGTTTCTTTGTTGCCTGCAAAGTTGGGAGAGTTCCTAAATAATTGTGGAGCTCTACAGGCTGGATAAACACCAGTGCCCTGCATCTCTCTGGCTCTGGAAAGGGCAGAAGGCAACGGGCACATGGGGAGATCTTGCTAAGTCAAGCATAGCCTTGTCCTTCCTGGGGCTCCTCTTGGATTTGAAACCAGCTTTCACAATATTTTAGATTCTTGTTTTGGGGTCTGAGTTTTTGGAAACAGGGAAAAGTGTTCTGGACTTTATGGGCCAGGACAAAACTTCAGAAACATAAGCCGGTAGAGTTTGAAAGAATCATAAAAAAATCACAGTGTTTTTATATATAATATATATTTATGCTGCTCTCATGGTATTCAGCATCCAGCTTCCCACTTTTTGAGTGCCTGAGGTGCACAACTGTAGGATTCCAGCAAAAACCCAGCAAGTCTTTCCCAGAACATGGAGCAGAAGTGAAACAGCAGCAAAGACAGCTCAGTACCTGCTCATGACCCAGCTGCCACCTCCATTTGTGTCCTCACAAGGCTGAATTTCGTGGCTCTGGCCAGGTGAACTCCAGGTTAACACCCAGGGATGAGGAATGGGGGGTTTGGGGGTTCTCACTGCAGCCCTGACAGATGAGAGGGGCTGATGGATGGAAGAGCTGGTGACAAGTTGCTCTGAGATAATGATTGCTGGGCTGCAGGAGCCATCAGGGTGTCATGGAAAAACCCCGAGATTAATGGACAGCACGAGTTGGATAAGTAATGAGAGAAAAAAAGGAAGGCATGGAAAGAGTAGCAGAATGTTTATTTTAAGATAGTTAAGCAAAAGAAGCGAATAATTAAAGCTGCGGTTCTTTTCCGACATCAGTTTAATGAAATTATAACTGAAAAACTAAAGTAGATACAAAACAGAGAGCTGAGGATCCGTGTCCCAGTGGGAAAAGGGGAAGGACCCTTCCAGACAGCCCCAGTAGGATGATTAGATGGATAACATGAGTGTCTTTCCCTTCTGTGATTGCCAAACAGATCCACATTCCAAGCTTCATCCCTCCCATATAATCATTTCATGAATAGAGATTAAATGTTTACTGTAAAAACAATTAAATTTGTTTCTAGCACTTTTTAATGTAAGACAGTAAAAGCAGATGATTTAATCATCAATCTTGCACCCAGCATTTATTGACTAGAAATGCAATTTTAGTTACAATTTTATTTCTTCAGAATAAAAATATATTCCACGGATTTTGCCAGGGAAAATCGTCAGTAAATTTTGCCACATGAGTCCAAAGTTGATGGAAAATAAAATGATATTCAGCAAGTTATCTCTGAATACAGAGGGGTCAGTGGGGGATGCAGGGGATGACCAGGGCCTTGAAAGGCCATTCCAGGCTATAATTCCTGCAGGGATCACACTGGGAACACTGGCTTTGTTACTATCAGATGCCTGATGAAGATCAAATAATATTAAATGACCGTGATTGCATCAAGCCTGGCTGAGGCAGATGATGCAACCAAATAAAAGGAGTGTGAGAAGCCCTGCACAGCTGGAACAGTGATGGAACCGCAGGAAAAATGGGAATAAACCTGAAACAGGGATTGTCAGCCGAGAACCACATGGTGCCTAAAGCAGGCCAGGCCCCTTTGAAAGACTGGAAATTTAAATATGAATGGAACTTATGAAATTCTGCTTCATTAAGAAAACAAAAGTTTTAATACCACAAGAAATAATTCACGTTTAAACAGATTTTAGTGCAATAAATGGAAATTTATTGCAAATAAATGGAAATTTTTACTGCAAAAAATGGAAATTTATTGCAAATTTTGGAAATTTTCAGTGCAAAAAATGGAAATTTATTGCAAATTTTGGAAATTTTTAGTGCAAAAAATAGAAATAATGAATGTGTCAAATCAAAATGAGCAAAGGACAAAGGCAGCAATATGTGCAAAGATGTCATAATGTCATTTAAAATATGGCAATACCCCACATCACCACAAGTTACAAATGAAACACACCTAAATTATATGTAATCAGGAGAGCTTTTCAAATTTCAAAGTGGAAAGGAGAAGGAAAAATTGGGATGAAAATATTCCTTTCTCATTTGTGCAATGGTTTACACCCTTGTAATGTTTTTCTTCCTAAGATAAAAAAGTCAAGGACAATTTTTGCTGTGAAATGAGGCAACAATATCTGGTGTCACTTCTGTACTTTGATGCCAGAATTACTTAACTTAAAATACTATATGAAATAAACTTTTTCACAACCTGTTCCAAATCTGAGTGTTTAACTGGACATTCATCTCCTCAAGATCCAAAAATAAAGCAGGAAAACTTGGTTTGGATGGTCAAAAAGTTCAAAGGCCAAGACAAACACAATTAAATAAATTAGGAAATAATTTGAATATTTCTGTATCGGACTTTTTCATGAGATCACTGGTGAAGCACTTCCATAACAACCCCCTTTTGCTGTGGATATTTGCAAAAAGCCATTTGTCAAGCCTTTATCCAAGGCCACATTTGCTGCCTTGCAAAATAAATAATGTAATCTGTGATGTAACTGAGGAAAGATGCAGAATTTATAAGATGCGACCGAGGCAAGGAACAGATATTAGACCACATAGTTCCAACATTTGTTTCCAAAGCTCTTTGAAAATGCTGTCAATACTGTCTTCTTGAGAGATGCAAGTGTTCCCAAGTACATTTTCCTGCAGATTGTGCCTCCACCACCTTTCCCAATCAAATGCAGGTAAAATTTGAGGACCGTGATGTAACATCCAATGTAATTTATGTCACACGTTCCACCTGCACACAAACAGTGAATTATGGTGTTACCCAGACTTGGATGGAGAGTCTGGGAAGAAATTCCTGAGGTGTTCAGGTAGCTCCATCACCTCCAGCTTGTGCCCAGCCCAGTGCAGAATTTTTTTCCTCTTTTTTCCCCCCCAACATCCCAGAATCACCTTTACAAAAGCATTGGTGTCTCCCAATCCTTCCCTGAGCATCATCCCTCCCTGGGCTCTGATTGCTTCTCTTCTCTCCTGTGTATTCTACCTTCTTTCAAATTTAAACTGTATTTTTATTTCTAATTGTCACTGAGGTTGAGCACCTGTGTTTTCCAATGGAATATAAACCAGATGGAAAATAATTTTGACCTAGTATTCTTTCCCAGGGCTGAAGGCACATTCCTGGCATCTATTATTCTAATTTTGCTCCCTTCTCGGGTCATCTTTTAATTTCAGAGCATTCTGTTCTTTCTGAAACTGTGAAAAATGAGGGAAAAATATGCTTGAAGTTTCTTCAGGATCTGTGGATGTGCAAATGGCACTGGGAAGAGGAAGGAGGGAGGTATCTGCTTTAATAATGGACCCATAAAATGTGACAAGACAACACTAAAAACACAGAGCGGATATTGAGTCATCAATCATAGAATCCCAGAATGGTTTGGATTAGAAAGGACCTTAAAGTCCAGCTCATCCCACCCCCACCATGGGCAGGGACACCTCCCACTATCCCAGGTGGCTCCATCCTGGCCTTGGACACTTCCAGGGATGGGGCAGCCACAGCTTCTCTGGGCAACAAGAGCTCACAGAGTCTGTGTTTATACTTTCCAAATTTCACACCTAAATCCTGGAATCCAGGAAGGGCAGTGAAATGGTGGGGGTGTGTGGAGAAACCTGGAAGTCCTGACCTGGCTGGGGAAAACACTTGGTTCTCCTAAAGTAGGAAGATTTAAATCCCAGTGGTTAAAAACATAGACTTTGCCTGCAATTAATATTTACAGGAATGCTGTCAAGTCCTCCATAAAGTCAAATCCTCTTTTATGAAGCATTCCAGCTGAATTGTGTTCTGCTGGGAGTAATGTTCCTCAGCTCCTGCTAATTACAGAACACACCAAATGCACCAAAACTTCCACAAAACTCCTAAACACCAGTAAAACTAATTCTGCACCCACAGCCTCCACATTGTTTTCATTTACCTTTTTCAGCTGAATTTTGTCAGGTTCCCTCCTTTTTTCCCCATGATCCATTGGGATTCTCCATGATCCATCCTTGATGCTGCCTTTGAAAAGTATCTCAAGAGCAAACCTGCCACACAGCCAAATCTGCCAGTCAGAGCTTGAAAACACCACTTATAACCAACATTAATAAAGAAATGTAGGTCAGGATTGGTCGTTCAGCTCCACTGAGAAGAAGTTGCTTCCCAGTCCTAAGTTACACAAGGGACCAGGAGTTGGACTTGATGATCCTTGTGGATCCCTTCCAACTCAGCATATTCTGGAATTCTGTGAAACCAGATCATCCATCAGTCCCCTGACTGTGTATTCTACTGTTAAACATATTTTTTATATAATATGACAAGATCTAGTTCCATTCTAAAAATAGATCTCTTGATTTTTGCTCATATAAATTTTAATCTTCCTATCATTCTGACACCAAGTAATTATTGGTTACCAGATATAACCATCTGTTCTAGTAGCTCTATTTTTCAGCAGCTTTTCAAGTGGTTAAAAAACCCCTCCATACTCCGTTGGCTTTAATTTACAATTGCTCATTTACCTTAAGTGACACCCATAATGCTTCTCATGGTGAGCTTGCTGTGCTCTCAGAGTGGTGAAAGCAGGGAACAGGCTTGGAAGTGGACATGGAAGTACTGCAGCACAGCTAATAATTAAGGTAGAACTGGAATTAATTAATTAGTGATTTTAACATCCAGTCTATAAAGTGCTCCAGTTGCAGATCCAGAAAAGAGCTGGATTACAACAGCATCCTGTTGGATAAGGGGGTATTTGCTACCTGGTAGTGCTCTTTTAAAACAGAAATCTCTCTTCAAAACCCAAAATATGCTCAGAGTTACTCTGCAGCCTGAATTACACACAGCTTTATCCTACCTGCACCAGCACTATGGGAAAAGTGCTTACACTGTGCTACATCTATCACATAATTAATCCCAATATTACTACACGAAATCTCATGTGTGATAATATTTTCCAGGAACGTTATGCTACAAAAAGGTCAAATATTATATATTTTTTTCTGCTGGATCCTCCTCTGAGCCATGTTTACCCTAAGATATCAGGTTCCAGAAGGTAAAAGGAACAATAATATTTGATAGTCCAGTTGATTAAACGACAGGAACACGTGGACAAAGCAGCCACAGATGGTCTTGGGGGTGACGCAGGTTGGAGGAGGCACCACGGAGTCATGGAACATCCAGACGTGTTCCTGCACTTCCTGCCACGTTGTGGACACACCAATCTGTTGTTTCTACCTTGGTATATATAAATATATATATATCTGAGAGCTGCTTCCCAGCAAAGCAGCCCTAAGGGTTGGACACTACACCCTTTGCTCACCTCTTTTTATTCTGATCATGTCACTCTCTGATTCTCATCTTTAATTCCACAGTAAGAACTAACACACCAGGCTGCACAATATTTGGAATTGTTTCCTGTTCTAAACCATCCCAAACACTCCTTCAAGGTCTTCTCCAAGTGAAAGCCGCAAAGGGCAGGTTGGATGAAGCCTGGAGCAACCTGGTCTAGTGGAAGGTGTCCCTGTCCATGGCAGGGTTGGAATGAGATGGACTTTAAGGTCCCTCCCAACCCAAACAAGTCTGTGATTCTATAATTCAAGAAGGGATGACAATTCAACTTATCTAAATTACTCCACTTCCCCCTCTCTTGAAGCTGCTCTTCCCGAGAGAACAGGAAGTGCAGAGTAATTCCTTTCACTGGGAACCTTCCAGGGATGGGCTCTATCAACCACCCCCATTCAGTCCTCTGCGAAAACAATAAATAAAACAAGCAGAACCAGAACCATCACCTGAATGTCCTGATGATACATCTTCCATAAATCCAGAAACCTATGGATTTATATCTTATTAATCCCTGCTGCCTCATTTGTGAACATCACATGTGGTTCACAGGAGAGCTGAGGCTTGCAGCAGGTGAGGCAGCAATTCCTGCCTCCATCCCAGCCAGGAAAACACATCGGGAAACACATCATGGATTGGGCTGACCATGGCATGCTCCTTCCTCTGGGGAGAGGGATCCTTCCTTCTCCTCCCAAGTCTTGTGCTCTGAAAAGGAAACTGAGCAACGTAAAGCCCTGTTTTGTATTTTGAATTTATTTAGTGGATCTGATCCAAAGAATTCACAGGGAGTGAATTCTTGTGGCACGTCAGTGACAGGCAGGACCTGAAATAAAACTCTTGCTTATGTGTAAAGATTAAAGTGCTGTGGAGCCATGAGAAAATGTCCCTTTCATTTCAGTATTGATTAGTCTTTATTGAACACACACACTTCTGCTAACTCTGCCTTTGCTGGGGTTTGTTTAGTTTTTACTTCTTTCATGATTTCAAGAGCTTTTGATGGTAATTTTCCCTTCACTAAACTCAATCAGCGATTGATAAAATCCAAACTGAGATGCTGAGTCCTTAAAAAAACCCTGTTTTTTTCTATTCTTTAAAAAGTACTACTGCCTGTCTTTACTGGGAACCATCTGTTACATGTCTAATTAAAATATATTTGTAATGAGCTTATTAGTGCACAGAATATGTCCTGAACAGGATGTCAGTCAAGAACTGATTGGGGAGATAAGATACCTTAAACTCCTATTAGTTTAACAAAATCCTGCATTGGTGTTTGCAGCCTGTATAAAAGCAAATTCCAAGAGGGCAGAAATTCACACACTTTTTGTAATAATTTCCTCTTCAAATATGTTGCTGTTCCTTTCTAATACAGAGTCAGATGGCCTCTTATAATTGCAGTATCAAATCTTTGCCTCAGTTTTCAACTGCAGGTGATTTCAAATGATTAAAGATGCACAACAGGGAATAAACAAAAATGCTTACATGCAATTATTTTTAATTAGTATTTGGCTATAAAGTGTGTGCCTTCATAAAAAAGTCTGTTATTCACATAAACATCTGTTACCATACACACAAGGAAACACACTGTAAGTCTGTCATCACATCACCAAAACAGAATATACTAAGGAAGGCTGGACAGGAAAGCCAACACTTTGAGTTTTTAAACAAAAGATATAAGCATAACTGCCAAAACAGACACTGCACCACACCTTTCAATTAGCACAGTGCACAATCAAAGGAAGAGCCATTACCAATGGAATTATACTTGAAAATGTTAAAATAGATGGAATTATTCTTTGAAAACAATGGAATCTGTAAGCACAAGACGATTTCAAACTCTTTACTAATTTTGCACCAGCGAACGTAATCAAAACGCTTCCTGTTTGCACAGTATCTCCGAGTACTCTTCTGACAACTTTTTTACATCTTATTTTTGTTCATTATTTAAGCTCTCTCCCAAAAATAAAAAAACCAACCTCTGCTGTGGCGCGAGCACATAAATAAACCTGCAATGCTCAGTCTGGCTTCATTTTGCAGAACCCGACTCAGGGACGTTGACATATTTTAAGTAAGAATACGACAAACAGCGAAGTAAGAGAGATATACAGAGAGATATAAATTAATACCACCATAATTGATAGGTGGAGATAAGGTTGCTCTGTGGAATACTGAGAATAAAATGAAGAGGAGGTGTGAGAGTACCTTGCCCATGAATTACTGAATCGGTGGGAATTGCTGAGCTCTTGGAAACACCTCCAGCAAGCAAACTTAACACCTTAGTTCCACCAGCAGAGAAACCCAAAGCATTAACCACCCAGGTGAAAGATCCAAACAGCACAGCTCGATTTGCATGAAAATCCAATCAATTGTTTAATTAAAAAGCACACGTGGCAGTATCTGCCAGTTGCACCTCGATGTTATCTACGGTCGGATGTGACGAGTTAAAAATCACTGCACCTCAGTTGTGGCTCTGCTGGGACCAATAACTAACCATTCCAGCAGAGCCATCCTGGGGGTGCTGCTCGTGGGAAACACGGCTGGAGGTGCCACATGTGATCCTGACCCAGCACCTTGACCTGTTAATTGTGGGCACAAATCTTTCTGCATATCCTGGGAGAGCTCGTGTGTCTTAAAATCCTTCCTTCACGAGCTGTTAATGAGCGTCCTCTGGGTCCAGCTTCCGACTCAAAGCAGCACGTCTTGGCCCAGAGAGAAGTCAAAAGTACCCTCAGAGTTTCTAATGGCAAAGATGACCCTCTGCTGGGAAGCAGATCCGAATCTTTTCCAGCTCCCTTTGATTTACAAGCCTTCTCTTGCACATCAGCATTTCATATATCTTCCCAAGTGTCAGAAATATGAAAGTCATACATTACACCCAAAGAATGGCCCAGTTCATTACTATCATTTTATTTATTTAACAAATACGGTATTTAATCAGAAGGAGCTGACAGCTACAATTGTTTATTGCAATCATACAACCCAGCCATAAATAAACATTGCACATTAAGTAGAAGGTAGAAGGATCACTGGAAACATCCTGTATAAAAAATTCTTCTGAAGAATTCCTCACCAACGGACAGTATTTGTAAATCTATTGACAAAGAGCTCCAAAAAGATGGAGCAGTAAATAAAACACGTGAGAGCAGACAAGGTAGGTTTTGCTTTCAGACAAGCAAATTAATTTGGGGGTTGACTCCAGAACAGAACGGCGGCACTTCCCGTCGGCTTTGGACTAGGACAGTAACATATCACACACTCACTCATAAATAACAGCAGCCCCATGAAAGTCTCATCTGCCTTTTAGTGAGCAACAATTTTCCATACCATAAAATGTAAATCAGCACTTCTCTGCTCACATCCATGAGATGGGGTGGGCAACTTACACCCAGCAACTCGCCAACTCCACTTCACCCACTGGAGTGGGGTTCTCTCCCCAGAGGAGCTAGACCATGTTACATACTTTAGTCTTCAACTTTTCCTTTTTTCCCTTCCCTTTTGCTTCAGTCACATCCTTTTCTCAGCTTTGTGCATCTTGAATTATTTGCAAAAAAGCAAAGAAAATGTATCTCCATTTCAAAAGCTTCAGATTTCACACCACCTCCCAATTTCTGCAAGCAGACAGTGGGTTTAGCTCTGAGACACCTCAGCTTTCCCAACTTCAGTGAGAGTTTTGCAAGAGTCAGTGGAGCAGGAGTGTGTCTCAATAACTGTGACAGATGGCTGGGCCTGAGAGAAGAAATAACCATTTTCCTCCTGAAATTTGCTGCAGTGCCATGGCAGGGAGACGTTTCCCTTCATCGCGCAGGACTCCCCAGGTTGAGAATAAAGTCAGCACTTTTCTTTATTTCTCTTGTCCTTTGCTCTTCCCTCTGGTTTACAAGCACCTATCACCCAGCCTGGAATGTTAATACTGAGGGAAGAAGCTTTAACTCTTCCTCCCCTAATTCAAGGCAAACTCGGGAGGAAAAGGTAAAGAGATCAATCCTGGCAGTGCCTGGTTGGGGGGATCTGGACCTGGATCCCACCTTCTGCCCCTCTCCAAGGACTGGAATTATTTCTGAAGATGCAGATCCTTGTCACAATCTGTGCTCCATGAACAAGCAGGAGGTGAAGGGTCCTGCCCCAAAGCCCATCCCGTCCTCTGACACCAACACAGGACCGATGGCTGCTCAAGAAAAGGCCATTTCTATGTCTGCATATTCCTCAAAATTGAACTGCAAAAGAAGTGGAAAAGAAGGAAGAAAATCCAGGTGAAATGGCTATTTTGGCCCCTCATGATTATCCCACTTCCACATCAGAGCCAGACTCAGTGTCCCACTTCCAAATTCCCAGGAAACGCAGCGTGGAAGTTTCAGAAGGGGAAAGATTTCCTTGTGAGAGCAACCAAAGAGAAGGGGTTTTCCAGATCTGTTGGATAACTGAGGCTGGCAGGAACTCTGGAGCTCATCCCATCCGACCTCACAGCAGGGTGGACTGCACAGCTGGACCTGGATCCCAGAGAATTCTCAGGTCCAAGTGTGGAAATCCAGCACAATCCTTCACATTAGAGCAATCCCAGGCCCCACAAACCCAAACCCTTCCCCTCCTGTGCCAACGGCATGATGTTGGCACAAACCCTGCCCTGTCTGATTTCCAGGAATGGGAACAGAGCTACAATCAGGTCTATTCCACAAATTATCCTGTTGGACCTGGAAATACCTGCCAAGGAAGAATGTAAATTGGGGACAGACCAAAATGTGTCTGTAGTGCTCAATATGTCAAAAGTGAAGAGCTGTTGGGGATCACAAAACAAAGTGACCAAGAAGTGTTGGGAATCTTCTGGCTCCTCATGGACCAGAGGCAGAGACACCTCCCAGGTTTGCATCCAGACAATGCTCTCCTGGGGTAAATCAACCAGACAGAAAATAACCTCCACATCATGAAATCCCTGAAAAAAGGCATTAATTGCATCAAAGTTCAGTAAAAGAGAAATTATTCCAAAAGGTGAAGTAACTTGGTGTTCAGTGAAGACTCTCTTTTAAGCACATTAAATACAGACCCCATTCCAAACCCTTCATGCAATCCTTCATACTTTGGAGTATCCTGGGATAGGAAGTATGTCCTAATGTGGAATATTTCACCTGTGTGGCCACAGTCTCTGAAGTGAAATCCCTTAAGGTGTGAACAAACACGTGGATGTGGCACTTGGGGACATGGGCAGTCCAACCTGAATGATTCTGTGATTCTATGGACACATCTCAGTCTGAACCTACAGACAAGGAAAAATAAACTGTATTGCACTTCAAAGAGTAAAGGGACAAATGAGCCACAGACGATGACACCCAAAAAGTGACTGACTCCTTTTCACCAAGCAGAAAACTCAGCAATTCCAAAAATAGCTCCAGATATTTCAGTTTCAAGAGGCATAAATACCTAAAGGAAATAAATTTATGCTATTACATATTATATGCTAAATAAATGTTATTTATGGGAAGTTTTGTTTTAGTTTTTATTTATGTTTTTTTCAAAAGAAGCTGCTTGCAGTGACAAAAATATTAAACCTCCAGCATGATCTGCTTGGAGGAGGTAAATTGTAGCTCTAAAAGATGGTGTCTAGGACCAGCCAGTAGGAACTCTATGAATGAAACTCTTCAAAAGCATTTCTAAGTACTAATTAATGCAAGTCCTCGAGATAAACAAAGCAGTGAGGAGCAATTGTGCCTGCAACAATGTGAGGACTTCAAATGACTGTCACATCTTTGAAGGAGGAATTTGAGTTCTTTGCTTTATAAATTAATCTGTCTCCAGAAGCCTATTATTCCTCCAACATACAACTTAAAAACAGGATGTATTTGGGACCTTCCCATTGAGGGAAACATGAAATAATGTGACAATACTTGGTGTGGAGCACTGTGCCAAAAAAATCTTGTGTATTGTGTGAAGTTTAACTCGGGACCAGCTGATTCCTTGAGGCTCTCAAATGCCACTGCAACAAGAACTATCCCATTTCCATGGCCAGAGAGAAAAATTCCAACTGCAAAGCAGCCTCACAGCCCAGAAGGCAAACACAAAGAATCCAAGTTTATGTATTTGTTGCTTTTTCAAGTAATTCTCATGATTAAAAAGCAATTAATTGATGGGTCAGAAAGGGAGAGTCTTTATCAACCACTTGATTAATTAAATACATCCCTTGGTTTGATTTTAAAGTTCATCCAAAGATTTGCATTGGGTTTCCTCAGGTGGTAGGGATTCATGGAATCACAGAATCCCAGGATGGTTTGGGTTGGAAGGGACCTTAAAGATCATCTCATTCCATTCCCTGCCACGGGCAGGGACACCTTCCACTATCCCAGGTTGCTCCAAGCCCAATCCAACCTTGGACACTTCCAGGAATAGGAATGCAAACGCTCAAAAGCAGTACAGGCACTGCAGAAAGAATAAGAACACAACTTTTATTATTCTTGGAAATGCTATGGAAAAAGAGTTTCTGAAGGAATCATGAGGAAACACAGCACATATCCTCCTGGAAAAATAAGGAATATTGAGAGGTGGTGTCCAGACCACTGGTAATACTGCAGAAATCTTACACATGACAACTGCTTTCCTTTTCCCTGTTATTTTAACTAGTCAGAGCCATGAATGTCCAGCTTGCAGAACTCTCTGATTTCTTTGGAACATCAGAGGTTTCATGTTTTTCTTGGAACTGGGGGAATCTCAAACAACGACACTTTCTGTTCCCATTTTTCTGACTCTCTGCCCCAACATTTCCCAGAATTAGGTAAAACCTCTGGTACCTTTTGTAGCCAGCATGAGATGGAGGGTTTCTTCCTTTTCCAGCTGTCCCATCAGTATCTCTAAATACAGTTTATTTAAATGTTTCAGCATATTTTTTCCTATTTTTTCCCTGGATAATCCATCTCCGAGTCCCCCAGTTTCCCTTTCCTTCAGCTGGCTGGGATCCACCAGGAGATGACATCCCACCACTGCTGCACTAATGACACAGAGCCATAAATTCATTCCCTGATGCTCAGATAAACCTCAGTGTTCTTGCAATATGAAGTTGTGACATCAGTAATATTTTATAAACTCCTTTTTTATCCATGTTTTCTGTTTTCCTGCTCTTCCCTAACTAGCTGGAGCAGCTGACCAAGCTGTACCCAAGCAAACTGCATCATTTGCAGGGGTAGGAACTGGTCCTACCAATTTTCTTTGAAGAGTTCAGGGTAATTTACTGGGGAAACCACAAAATTATCACTGACAATAATAAATCATTAACAACCAAAATCTCTGCTTCATTCTGGCAAACAGAATCATTTATATGGATGTCGAAGTAGTACAGGAACCATCTGCACCCCGAGGGGGTGTTTGCTCCATCTCAGACAGAATGGGGTTGGAAATGTTTGGTAATTTCCTTACTCTGCTGTTACACACCACACTCACTTGCATCTGCTACACGCAGAGTAAAATTAGTATTTACGATTTTACTCTTTTTTTTTCTATTTTTAACCTTTTTCTATACTATTCTCAACACCAACTGGAGTAGTTAGGAGTCTCACTTTTAAAATTTCCCCTTCATTTTTCTTTTTAAAGCTTCCAGGTTCACTGTTGTCAGGTCTCACATAACCCTGTTATAGCTGTGAATCTTTTCTCTGCAGAGCTGAGAAGAACGTGGTGGAAAGTACTTCATGGCTACTGAGGAGCTTCTTCTTATGGAGAGGAGATCCATGAACTTCACCCTTTTTGTTGGCACAGGCTAGAAATAAATATGCTTTTAGCCACCCCATTTGTGCCTCAACCTTTCAGCACCCTTACCACTTATCACATTTTTCAAGGTCACCCACTAACACCATCTCCCCAGTTGCCAAATCAATACAAGCAACATCACACTTCCCATAAAAACAGCTCTGCTTAAATTCAAGCCCCACAGAAAAAAACTCAGCCTGCAACAGCTTGGATGTCTCAGTAAGAACCAGAGAACTCGGGTTATATGCCTTAAAAATAATGGATTTACATCATTAACTTGGAATGAACACCAGAACAGGCATTCAGGACACCCTTTGGCAAACCAGTTGGGTAAACTGGTGACTTTGGAGCAGGGTTAGAAAGGCTGTGACCAGAGTTAAGCCCAGAGTCAAGCCCTGTGGTGACTCTGGGTCTGCACAGCTCTGCAGAGCAGGCAAGTGGAAGCTGCCACCGAAGGCACCAAGGCTTTGGTTGGGCAAAGGCCACTGTGATTTCATTCCAGGAAAAGTCAACACTTACATTGCAATTTAAATAATTTTCTGTATTTTCTCCACATCAGACTAATTTCCACTTTCCCTAATATTCCTTATTAGGTCTAACTACCACTGATAAACTCCAGCCTCTTCCCAGGCCTCCCAAACACGTGCAAACCTGAGTCCTCTATTGCTGTGGGATGTGAACTCCAACATCCTGAACATCCCAAACTTCCACCGTGTGTTTCCATTCAGACACCAAGGGGGAATGGCTTCCCACTGCCAGAAGGCAGGGTTAGATGGGATATTGGGAAGGAATTGTTGGCATTGAGGGTGGGGAGGCCCTCCCACAGGTTGCCCAGAGAAGCTGTGGCTGCCCCATCCCTGGAAGTCTCCAAGACCAGGTTGGAGCAACCTGGGATAGTGGGAGGTGTCCCTGCCCATGGCAGGGATGGCACTGGATGGGATTTAATGTCCCTTCCAACCCAAACCAGTCTGGAATTCCATGATTCTATGCCAGAGAATTTTGGACCTTGATTTATGACATGGGACCAGCAAACCTTTTTTTGGGATAAAGCCATGAACAATTGGCTCTGTCTGTCTTCAATTGCTCCAAGGGATTATTTACTCTTCCCTGGCTATATGGGCAGATATCTTTTACCTGGGAGAAGAGCACAATTTATAGAGGGAAAAAATCCCACACCGGTGTTTGTGTTACGATCCCCCTGTGTGTTTGTGTGGGCACTTCCCACTCTCTGTTCCCTTTCCAACATTCCCCTCCTAAGCTACAGGTCCCAGAACTCTGGGACTCTCAGGAGGAGACTCTGCAAGTGTTTCAGACCTAAATCAAATGTTCTTTACGTAAGATAAACTCCTCCTGAATGCCAGCTTGCCAAACTGGATTATTTACTGAAGCCTTGTTGTTACACCTGGTTATACTGCGAGCTGGTGCAAGAACCACAATGATTGCAACCCATTAGTAACTGTCACAACAGAGCTCCTGCTACAAAGAAAGGAGACAAGGAAAAATACCTCCTATCCAGGAACTGGAAATTGGATTCAGGAGACATATTTATTCTGAATTCTGAGCCTGGTTGTCTGTGTGATCTGTAGCAATTCACTCACCTGGTTTGCTCTGTGCCCTCCCCTTCTGAGAAGTGAAATGAAGGGTGTTTTCTCTCCTTTGTAAACATCATTTATATGATCAGATGGAAATGGCCAAGTGAAGAATTCCAGTCGTTAACCTTTCCCACAGAATAACCCCAGGATCCACCCGAGGAGCCATTCACCTGCTGGTGACACTGGGATGTCCTCAGGCAATGGAGGGCAGGGGCCCTTCGTGCCAGAAAATAAAACCTTTAAGTAGGAGCAGAGATTAACTCCACTGGCCAGAAATGGCAGTGGGAATGCTGGAAGCCACACAGATAACAGCACAAGGAGAAGTCCCAGGAATATTGTACCTGGACAGCTCAAGCCCGTGTCTGTTGAAGAGACCACACTGCTGCTCAACGTGAGCTCTCCTTAAAAACCCCAAACCATCATCTCTCTCCTGCTCTGTGAGAGAGCAGCTCCCAGCTCAGGGAATGCAGCCACGAGGACAACTCACACTCGGCAAAGCACACGGAATTTGGTGGATGTTTTTCTTTTTAATTGTGCTGATATTCTTTGTAAAATAGTTTGGTACAGGAAAATGACATCCCTGCAAAATTCCGATCTCCTTTTACGGGCAGCAGCTGTTGAAATAACTGCTTTGCCATGTAATCCCCTTGTTCAATAATTCTTTGCCTTCCAACGCTGCAATTTACATTTTTGCCAAGGAATCAAACTGGTTCTTAAGTATGAGAATAACTGAGGATCCTGCCTTTGTCTCCAGCCAACTGATATCCTAAGCCCTGCTATGACATTATATAAATATTCAAAAAATGCTTGTGAATACCATAATTTCTCCAGGTCTCACAAATGAGGAATTATCCAAGTAATGGATTATGAATGGAGTAATAATGTATGGAAACATTACCCACCCAAAACGTATTAGAGCTCCCAAAGACTCAACATGAAACAAAATGTGTTAGAGGTTTAACAAAATAAAGCCATCCCCTGAGATTCAGTCTCACTAATTCCTATTAAAAAACTCCAGAAAGGTGAAAATACTTATAGATATTCTTGATTTATAAATATTATCAGCTGAGAAGTGCACCCAGGAAGATCTTATATAAAATTTCTGCTTATCCAGGAAGTCTAAACTGAAAACTTGAAGCTCAATCATCCAAGATTTCAAATATTAGCTGCGTTAGCAAGGTGTGTTTTCTCTTCAGCAACCCCACAATCATGTTGGTATTTTGCCTCTACAGACTTGATAAATTTTAAATATATGTTAATATAGTTAATTTGGCTATTTTTTGAAAGAAAGTTGTATGAACAAAAATGAAAGGCACTGAATGGCACAGGTTGCCCAGAGAAGCTGTGGCTGCCCCATCCCTGGAAGTGTCCAGTGCCAGGTTGGAGCAACCTGGGATAGTGGAAGTTGTCCCTGCCCATGGCAGAGGGTTGGAATTGGAGGATCCTTAAGTTCCCTTCCAACCCAGGCCATTCTGTGATTCCATAACCAGTTGCCTACTGAGCCCAGGGTCATGGCTGTGTCTCTGCCTAAAATCTCTGCAGCAGAAATTCAGGCCAAGTTTATGGAGCTGCTCACAGCCACTGTGAAAAGCCATTGCTCAACCCATTCCTCCCCTGCTGTCAGCATGCCAGACCCTTCAACCACTTCTTACTTAAGTATCCCTTACTCGTGTGAGTGGGACAGAAGTAAAGGTTACTCCTGCCAGGAGTTGCACAAGTGCCGTTGAGCGTGTCTGCCCCGAGCCAGCCATTGTATGGGAATGACTAACTGCAGGAGGAGCCAGCCTGCCTTCTGGGAAAGAAAGCTCTAAGAATTAATTTTTAAACTAATTTAAAAAGTTGTAGTTTGCTGCCTTTTCCTTTTCTTTCCTTTTTCCTTTTTCTTGTTTTCTTTGAAGTTGCAAAGCTGGCACAACAATGGGTTTTCCTTCTTGTAGCGTATCTCTAAATTATAGGAAACTTGCCTCTTGGCCAAGCTGGGTTGGCTCAGAGCCAGAATGGATGTCTCCATTCTCATCCTTTCCTGTACTCTTTCCATGAGCAAAATAAAAATGTTGATTATTTTTTTTAAGTGAGGCAAAGCAGAGGCTCCAATGGACAGATTCCTGATTGCCACGTTCCTGATGGGCCTCCGTCACGAATAAAAGTTGACAAAACCCATGGAAACAAACAGAAAGGCTTGCATTGTCTTCATCTGGCCTTGGCCTGGGGTCTCACAGCTTAAATTTAATCAAGCAGGAATGTTTCCAGGATTATATTTTCTTTGACTTTATTAAAAATGGTTAGATTGTAGGCTGAGGGTCATTTGGTGTCGGTGGAGAGAGAGAAAGAAGGTTGATAAAACTACCATGTCTGGATCCTTAAAAAATACTGTGATCATATAATATGCAGGGGAAAACAATTAAAATCAGGGGTTAAAGTTTTTCTCCAACTAGAGTGTTTTTAATCAAATATTTCCTGGATGGCTGAGGCACAGATTTACTCTATTCTTGCAGCAAGTCACGTGGCAGCTTTGTAGTAAAATTCTGCATATTTTGGGTTGACTTCAGATTATTCCACTTATTCTTCTGAAAAATTTCTTCTTATTATTATCTCTGAATGAGACTGAGGACACAGATTTTGTGCAGGACCTGGAGAACCATGGAGCTGGATCCCAGGGTGGGATGGATGGGCAGTGGGTGCTCTGCAGGGAGGGACCATCCTCCTCCAACATCCACAGGGATGTGCAGGGACATGCACCACATCTTCCCTGGATATCTAGAGTCAGGAGGGAAGTACCTGGGCATTTCCCTGTGTTGAGGGGAATTACATCAGAACATTCCCTGCACTGAAAACCAAAAAGTAAGTCAAAAAAGTTTTTATAAACTAAATCAAACCATAGACATTGTTATAAAATACACTCAGCTTGTGTGAATATACATAGAAATGAGAACCACAGCTATGGCCAAAAGCCAGCCTACCATGCAGATATGTGTCATTATATTGTAGGGGCTCCAAGAAATCTGGAGGAGGACTTTGAGTGAGAGCATGGAGTGACAGGACACAGGGAATGGCTTCCCACTGCCAGAGGACAGGGAGAGATGGGATATTGGGAAGGAATTTTGGCTGTGAGGGTGGGGAGGCCCTGGCACAGGTTGCCCAGAGAAGCTGTGGCTGCCCCTGGATCCCTGGAAGTGTCCAAGGCCAGGTTGGAGCAACCTGGGATAGTGGGAAGTGTCCCTGCCCATGGCAGGGGTGGGATGAGATGGCCTTTAAGGTCCTTCCAACCCAAACCACTGCAGGATTCCAGGGGTGCCCCCCTGTCCCACCACCCCGATGATCCCAGAACAGACCTGCAGCCCCACGTGGGACACACTCAGCTCCCCCTGAGCACCCACCGAGCTCAGAGCAAGTATTGGGGCCCCCAAACCTGGGCCAAAGTTTGTCTGAGGTTTGCAACTCACTTTAATGGGAACAAGGCTTGGTCCTTTAAATAGGTGCTATATTTATGGAGCAATGAGTAGCCAAAATGCAGGGAAAACTCAGCCAACTCCTTTGCTAGTTTTGATGACACGACAAAGTCTGATTTTCATTAAGTTTTGCACATATATATCAGGGGTCCTCCTAGGGACTAGGGAATGAATGCACTTTGTTTGAACTCTATGGCTATTATATACTACTTTTTATTGATTTTTTTCCCCTGTAATTCTCAATATAGTTCTTGTGTGTTCATGGAAAAATATTTATTTTTAGTCCCACCATTTTTCCAATATACTTGTTTCCCCCATAATTGTTTTCCTTCTGTTCTGAACACCGTGTGATTACCAGGTACATCTTCCCTGCTTTGTAAGAAAAAATAAATATACAAAAATATAGCAGGTAAAAGCAACAATTTCAGCCATCTTGAAAAGGCAAAATGAAAACAAAGCATAGGTCAATGTATGTCATATGCTCTCAAATGTATATTTATAGTTTCCAATGGTGCCCTGCCCACATTTTTGGAAGGAAAACTTGCCCATGAAGTAAATACACAACCTGGAGAAAAGTTGGACTTTCTGTTTCAAAATGTTTGCTCTGGAAAAACAAATGAGGAGAACAACTTGTCACCTGAAATGTCACTTCATTCCTCACCCGTGGCCTTCAACAGGTTTATTCATCAGAGTAAGGGATAAGGAAGGGATGCAGGAAGGGATGAGGGCTGGTGCCAGCAGTGGGGTCCTGGCTGGGCACATCTGGCACAGGGACCTCCAGCTGGCACAGAGAAAGGGGAAAACTTGGCCCTGCCCTCAGGGTGGGGCATAAAACCTTGGAATCTCTTCCCATCTCAACTCCCAATGCCCTTTCACTAGAGTTTGATATTGATTCTCCAAAGCCAAGCCAGGACAGTGGCTTTTGCAGCTCCCCTGACCTCAGGAGGAGTCCCATGGCTGCTCAGGGATCCAAATAAATCTCATCCCAATCTTCAGCTCCTCTCCAGCCAAAGCTTTGGGCGTTTGGGGAAAAACGGGAGCGAGCGGCACCAGAGGAAGGTTGGAGGTGCCAGTGGCCCAGGGAATGCACGAGGGAGATGCAGCAGGGATGAAAAGCTGTAGCTGGTCCTGGGAAGAGAGCAGGGCCATGAGGGAGCCATCTGGGAAAAATCATTTTATTTATAACTTAAGTAATAGCACAAGCCACACAGCAAATCGATTTGCTTTTGGATTCCAGCTATTGTCTGATTGCCCAGACAAACAGCATCCAGTTTAAGTGGAGTCCACAGCAGTAATAACAAAGAAGGAACACAAATTTTAATTATGTTTCTCCAAGTCTGTATAAGTATTGGAGAACCACATAAAAATGATTTTTTTTTTACTAACTTGCAGTTGAAAATGTGTCATTAAAAGCTATGAGTCTGATTTTCTGCTCTGCTGGTCAGGATATTAACCAAAATGATAAAGTATTCACTGTTTGAGGAGAGAAAAAGGAGAGAGAAATAAATGCTGAAGGTTTTGTGCTGGAGATATTATGACAATGAAGCTAAAATGAGAAACTTCATCAGCCTTCACTTTTTGGGGCTGTCTTGCTGCATGAAAGTGTTGGAGTAAGAAGAAAAAAGATTTTGGAGAGTAAAGTGGGCAAGAAAAAGAAGCAAAAAAAGGGAAAAAGGATGTTAGAAGCACAAGTGAGACTTTGGTTTTGGGCTGTTTGATGGTGCCTGTGGCAGGAGGGTCAGGGCAGACTCCGATTCCATGGATCTGACAGGCAGTGTCAGGATGTGGGATCTCCTACCAGCAATGATTCAAATTAATTTCTGCTCTCCCTAATTCTGCAAGCCTGACTTCATCCCCACTGCAACTTACATTTATTTGTAATCTCGCTGCTTACACTCCACTGAACAATAAAAGAACAATAAACTTAATAAAAAGCCCAAGTGATTGGAAATAGCTCTGGGAATGGCAGTCCAGTATGAAAGCTATAAATTTACTTGTATACTCATGACATTGTCAGCTAATTTTTATGAAAAGCCCATCACAGAACATTGCACCAAAACACTGTGATCACTCGTATGTCACCCATCATACTTCCCCTGATAACAAAACAGAAAATGCATCATAAAATGATACTTCAAACTACAAATTCATCTTGAAATGCTCACTGTATACAGTAACAATTCTTTCCTGACCTTGTCTTGCACCTGAACCTTAAATTAATCATTCTTCTTCTATAACATTAAAGAATACCCAATGGTGCTTTTTTTATCGAGTTTAAAAGCTAAAACTTCAACTAATAATACCATTATTGTTTTGGTTCATATTTCCCTATTCAGATCTACAGATTTCAAGAAGTTATGTTGTGTAAAGGAAGGAATAAGGAGTTTGGAAATACGATTTTAAAGTATTTTTCTGCACTCAGGTCAGAAAGCATTGACTGATATTTAGAGGCTGAACCAAAGCCCACTGAAGTCAAAGGAAAACACCTATTGATTTTAAACGTTTGGGGATCAAGCCCTTAACACCTAATCCTGAAAAATGCTGAGTATATTAAAGCCACACAGGAGCTACGGATATCAAGAATCCACAAGGCTAAATCCTATTAAATACAGTGTTATCCTGACTCAGACTGAGATACTCAATTGGATTAATTAGGAAAGATCTTCCAGGAGATGGCCAAGATTTCCACCTCACTCTCCCACTGATCATGACAGAAGGAACAGGATACTGGGACAGCAAACATTTACAAGTGCCCACCAAGGAGATTTTAATGCATCAGACCTTCTCCAGTGAAATATTTGGAGTTTTTCGGACAAAGAGTTTCCTGATTTTGGTAATTCTTGAATCACATGTGGAAGGTTCTCTGGCACCTTGGGATGCCTCTGGGAATAAAGGCAAGAGACCTCTCAGCCCACCCTTAGGGCGTCTCTGCCAGCTGTAATTCAGCTTTTACTGCTTAATGTTTCTGCTAACAGTTACAAAACCACAAATCCCTGCTTTTCTTCCTTCTTCTGTCCACCAGCAGGAGCTTTGGCCCCTCAGTCAGGAGCACCAGCACAAGGAGCAGCTGCTCAATCCCAAATCCCTTTCTGACCCCTGGGAACGTCTCGTGCTGCTGAAGTCCAGCAGAATAGTTCCAGTAGGAATGTGAGTTAAACAAAAGCAACGGGGTTTGATTAGAGCTGCATAAAAATCAACACCTTCAACTGTCATCACTCCAGGAGAAATGTGACACAGCCTTTGTTTGGGGAGACTGCAGAGGGAACGGCAGCTACCGGGATAACGGCGCGGGAAACGGGAATCCAGGTCGTCAGACTTCCAGTTCAATTCCTCTTCTGGCCCTGCCAAAACAAGGAAGGGTGAAGCAGAAAAGTCCCCACCCTATTTCTGACCAGCCCAGCTGTGGTGGGTCCCACCCAGGCAGCCCCATCCCGATTGATGAAGACCCCGGTTGTTCTTATTGAACTGTCCAAGATGAACTTTTACATCAAATTCCACAGTGGAAACCTCTGATGCAAATGGGAATTGGGAACAGGGTAAAATGAGGGGAACTCAGAATGAAATGTGATTTATGTGTGGGGAGGATTTCAAGGGAGGGAAGACAGTGAGGTGGAAAGGGCTTCTCAGAGCAGCACAGCGTTCGATGTCGGATACGATCCATTGAACAGCTGCTTTTTTAGGGCAAAAATCAAGTATTTTGTGCCAAACAGGTCACACAAAGTCATCCCTGCTGGGAAGGCTCAAGACAAACTTTCCTATTTCTCCAAGGAGCTCATTCAGTGCCTTCTGAAGGTAAAGATCTGCAGGGCCAGACCCTGCAGGTGGGACAAACCTGTCACCTCCCAGGAGGGCACCTGGTTTAAGGCACTTTCCTGCATGTCACAAATCCTGACATGCACCTTCCTTTGCCAGAGATGTGGCCAAAACCCATCCCTGGAGTCACCAACTTCTCACTGCTCACGCAAGGAACTTCCTGAACAGAGCCTGGACTTGATCTCTCACTTTGATGTGACTGCAGAGACACGAGATGAATTCCAGTCAAATCTTGACACTTTTAATCACATTACAGAATCATAAAATAAATCATAAAATGTGTGGCCGGTTTGGGCTGGAAAGGATCTTAAAGCTCATCCAGTCCCACCCTCTGCCATGGGCAGGGACACCTCCCACTATCCCAGGTGGATCCAATCTGGCCTTGGACACTTCCAGGGATCCAGGGGCAGCCACAGCTTCTCTGGGAATTCTATTCTAGTCCCTCCCCACCCTCCCAGCCAGGAATTCCTTCCCAGTCTCCCCTCTCTCCCTGACCTCTGGCAGTGGGAAGCCATTCCCTGTGTCCTGTCCCTCCAGCCCTTGTCCCAAGTCCCTCTCCAGCTCTCCTGGAGCCCCTTTAGGCGCTGGAAGGGGCTCCAAGCTCTCCCTGGATCCTTCTCTTCTCCAGGCTGGACAATCCCAACTCTCCCCTGTTTTTGTGATGGACTCACATATGTCAGTGAGATGATTTCCAGTCGCCCTCACCAGCTCTGGAGCAGCAGGTTGGAGGGACAGTGACAAACTCCAAGGGAAATCTGGATTAAAAATAAAGAGCTGTTTATGAAAAGCAGTGCCCAAAGTGAAAAAAGGTGTCAGAATCTGAATTAATAAGCACCGTTTTATGTATCAGAAAATATCACATCTGACAGAGCTGCCAAAGACAAGTCAATTTTGTAGGAGTGGGTTTTGTTGTTCTGGTAGCAGAGGAAGAAAAACAATGTTTTACAAAGAAAAGAAACTTAACATGGTATTGAGGATGTTTATTTCTTTTATCATATTATGTATGAATCTTTTATAAGTTTGCAGTGAACTATATTAATTAAAAATTAGTTCTGGGAATATTTTGCTTGTAGCCTAATAAGCTATTACGTCAATACAGATTTTCATGGACTATTTTAAATTTGAAATAAAGGGGTCTCCTGAGTATGTGCAATGGAGCAAAAGTGTAAGAAAATTTAAAAAAAAAGTAGAATATTTAACACTTTTTCCTTGTATAACTTGAGGATCAGAGCACAGGTCTTACTAGTCTTTTGAAGTAATTTTTTATGTGTTTTATCCTAAAAGTTTAATTAGTATTGGACTTTTTACAGACTCAGGCCTTATAATGAAGTTGATTGTTTTTATTATGATTTTTTTATTATGAATTTTTTCACTTTCATTTATAGTCATTCATTCCAATGCTGCCACACAAAGCAAGACTTTTCCATCAGTGATCCTTTGGACAGAGCATTGCAGTTCCTCCACTCCCAGATGCTCCAAACCATCAAAAAGTACAGAGAAGGCAATAAAATATGTCCAATTATGGCTTTGATTACACAAATTTATTGCCTCTGTGTTAAACCAGTAGAGAAACTTTCCCTTTCAGTGGAAAGCAGCATTTTCTGAGGAACCACTGCAGGGTTTGGGTCTTGGTTTGGGACTGGAGCTTCTCCCAGTCATCCCATCTCCACCCTGGGATGGAGGAGGAGGAATTCATCCCATCCCACCAGGATGGCAGCTCCTCCTCAGTGCAAAACAAAGAGGAACAACTCCAATTCTTGGCTGGTGATCAGCTGAATCCATTTTCTGGAATTCCCAGTATTGAGTGCAGTTCCCATTTCAGGAGACCCATGAGAGCAGAACCAGATCACAAAATGTAAGGCCAAAAATCCTCCTCTCATTACAAGTAATTCCAGAAAGAATGACCAAAAACTATTGCGTCAATGGAAGTTTTATATAAATGAGGATCTTCCTTCAACTTTTGGGGATTACAATGAAAAAGGAAATTTGAAATTTTTTTTTAAAAATCACATTTTTGGTGTAGTTTTTTGTTTGTTTTTTTGGTTGGTTGGGTTTTTTGGGTCGTTTTTTTTTAGTTTTTTCGGGGGAGGTTTTTTTGGGTTTTTTTTCATTTTCATCAGGCTGCCTGTATGTCTTTTCCAACCCCTGGGCAGCTCAGGGGTGAACACCCACCTCAAAGGGCTCTTGTTGGAAAAACCTGGCCAGGCTGCTGAATTAAACAATGGTTTATAGCAATATAATGGACCCTGTCTCACTGCAGGATCATGGCCTGGAATTTCTGGCAGTTCTCAATTATAACATTTATTTCTATGTGAAATAAATAAATCAGTAATTTATGTGCCTCAAAAAGCCCCACATAAACTCCATCAGAAGAGTTTAAGACAATCCCTATAACTACTTGTGAATTTAAAATGATCATAAGGAAATGCCATTGATGAATAAGTGACAAATCAACAAAATTCAGGTTTCTGGAGGTCCCAGTCCCCAAACAACACCCGCAATTCCCTGGTCGGGGTTAGTTTTTTGGCCAGAGAGTAAAACCAAAAAAGGGACTCTGTCTTCTGGAAAATTAACCCTAATTTTCTAAATGTTGGCCAATGAATGTTCCTTTGAGGGCCATAAATATGAGCCTTCCTAGCTGTTTGCTGTCTGGTTTTTCAGTTTCATTTTTTAAGGCATTTTAGTCATTTTCCTTCTTTTTTTTCCATGTAGCAACTTCCTGGAAATACATCAAGCAGCACCTTCAGCTTTGCCCACTGACTCTTCAGTCCATCATCCCAAAAGGAACCAAGGACATGAGAATGTACCTTTTTCCCTTGTTTCAATGGTCACTCTGGAGCCAGAAGCAATAAATTCAACCACACCAGTGGGGTGAAGCATTTGGATCAACCCAGGCTCCCACACATCCCAAATCCAAACCTTGGAGTCCCACTCCAGCACTGCCCATCACTCCAGGCAGCTGATGCTCATCAAACCCAGTATAATTAATTATAATTATTTAGCCTCCCAATCAGCATTCCACTGTTCATTGATTTAACCTGATTCAGGAACCAAAGCAAACAGCAGTTAATTGATTTGCTCAGGTTCACTTTGGAGGGATATGACACTGAGTGGAATGGGAAGCACAGCCTCCTGATTCCCACTCCAGTGTCTCCTCCCCAGACTCCAGCTATTTCCAGGAGTTCATATTTTTCAAAAGCAAAGGAAAATAAACATCACCCATCTTTGTGTTATTTAGTTTGCAGGTTGAAACGTGCTCTTCATATTCATATTAATGAGCTGCTTCTCATGAGGCAACCCATTAAATTTAATAGGAGAGCAACATAAACCTCCCATGAAATGAAATAGTTGCAGTTACATTCACATTTCCTTGAACGCTGCATTTTGCATTCTTGTGTTAGGAACAAACTTGGGCTTTTTATTTAATGATAAACAGGTTTAATGACTCTCTTTGGGTTTTTTTTGCCACGTTTTTCTCTCCTGGTTGGATAACAGGATAATATCCTTCACTGGGCACTGGGCATAAAATGTACTGTAAAGGAATTTCTCATTATTGTGGTTTTTTAACACTTGTTACAAAATTCATTATTAAATGATGGAGTTTCTAGTTTGGACAGTTGCAAAGAAAGCATTTAAAACATTTGCCTCACTGGTTTTTGGGGCTGGTTTGGGGACCAGGGCACAGTTGCTTTTCCTTTTCTGAAAGGACTCCAGTGTTGTTTCAAAACACATTATGAAACCCAAACTCTTGGGCAGCAAGAGGATTTCCTCCCTGCTTCATCTTTCAAAAGCACCATTTTTGTCAACAATATTTCATTATTATTAAATTATTATTATGCTTTTTAAATCTCAGGCAAGATCACCTACAGCCAGATGGCCTTTCCAAGCAAAATCCAGCACCGTGTGCACTCCAAAGGAAATCCTCAAGTCATCTAAAAGGCACAACTGGCAGCAAAACTTTTCCCATATTTCTTATAACACAAATCAAGGCATTATTAAGTTTGGAAATCCCAGAGCAGGTGAACCATTTGAGTTGTCTCAGGACTGCTGATCCCTGATTTTGTAGCTCCATCATTACAGTCCCTGAACGTAAATCTGACAGTAAAATCTGATCTGATCATAAATCTGATCCCAAAATGAGGGAGTCCACGATAAAGACAAAAGTGGGTTGGAGTCTTCAAGATTCCAAATATTTTCACCATAAAATCTGTTTCTCTCTGATCTCACAGGAGTCTGGCTGCTCTGGAGCCAGGCTGGGAGAGCTGGGAATGTTCCCCTGGAGGAGAGAAGGATCCAGGGAGAGCTTGGAGCCCCTTCCAGAGCCTAAAGGGGCTCCAGGAGAGCTGGAGAGGGACTTGGGACAAGGGCTGGAGGGACAGGACACAGGGAATGGCTTCCCACTGCCAGAGGGCAGGGAGAGATGGGAGATTGGGAAGGAATTCCTGGCTGGGAGGGTGGGGAGGCCCTGGCACAGCGTGCCCAGAGAAGCTGTGGCTGCCCCTGGATCCCTGGAAGTGTCCAAGGCCAGGTTGGATCCACCTGGGATAGTGGAAGGTGTCCCTGCCCATGGCAGGGTGTGAAAGAAGAAGATCTCCAAGGTCCCTTCCAGCCCAAACCAGTCTGTGGTTGTACTTTGAAATTTAGACATTTTGTGAATTAGACATTTGATAAAAATATCTAATTCATAGAAACAATGTAAATCAGAATTTAGAAAAATAAAAGCACCAACAAGTCCATTTAGACCCCAAACCTGAAGGAGCTGTTGGTTATCCAAGAGCCATCACTGTTCTGGGAAGACTCCCAGGGAATGGGCTGGTGGAGATCCCTGGCAACAGCAAGGTGTTAAGTATGTTCCTGACTGTGGGTCACTACTCTGAGGTAGCCAAGAGGGGAAAAAATAGGTAAGAAGAGGGAGAAAGATGTGGGGAAAGAAGGGCAGGGTGTGGACATGCACAGCCCCTTCGTGCTCCTCACCCTGCAGCCCCTTCATGCCCAGCTACCCAGGAGACAGGAGTCACCACCATTCCTAAATCCCACAGGAAAAACTGGAAAGACCTGAGAGAGGAGGAGAGCAGCTTGTTCCTTCCAAACCAGAAGAGGAAATCACAGGCTCAAAGAGCTGCAGCATATTTTTTTACAAACATTTGAGCCCCACTCACATCGAATGTCCTCGTGTTCCCAACAGGTGGCTCAGCAGCCCTTTCCCTCAGTAATTTTGTTATGAAAGTGCCTTATTTATCTTTCAGACTCATCTGAAAATTACAGAAAAAAAAAGAGAAAGCAAGTAGGAGAAGTGTTTATTGGAAGAGTTGCAGTCTGGAGGGATATTCTCTGAGGGAAATGGATGTTTAATTAAACACACAAGGCAGTGCTCACCCAATGAGAGGCAGCTCCGAGGGCCTGGCGGCTGTTTCCTGGCACACATTACTCTGGAGGTGTTTATTTTGGATAACTCCCACTTCCATGGGTATGTTGCTGAGCTGACAGCACATGGAGAGGTGAGGTAATAGTTAAAGCACTGCAACAAGCACCTCCACAATGCAACTTCCATTCCATTTGGGTAATATCTTTCTCATCGAAGACAGGAATAAATTAAATTAAATTGCACTGGGCTGCTTTCTCTGCATTCCCCAATACCACTGTGGATGCTGATCATGTGGAAAACTTTGGATTTTATTTTTGTCTGTGTATATGCCACCAGAAACAATGAGAGAAGGGCTGAATCCTTCTGTAAACTGGAGAATGGAATTAACAAACCTGTTAATGACAACTTATTTGGGTCCAGACCCATTCCCTTCAGAACAAGTGCTCTTTATTCAACCTTTCAATGTCAGTTATCATTTTTAAAACAGCTTGACCTGGAAGCAGACAGTTAAAATTGTGGTGACTGTTAATGACAGTTTTATTGGACACTATGCTTATAGTTCACATTTTGAGGTCTGTATGTAATTGATCTTTCTACCCTACATGAGAAACACTGCAATGAGTTGGTTGCAGCACCACATTATAGATATAGAGAAATAATAATGATGTCACCTTGAGATTCAAAGATCGTGGAATAGTAATAGTCTCCCAGCTCATTCTCCCAACTGTGATGACCTCTCCAGTACTAAATCTTAACAGTCTCAGCATTATTTTTGAATTATTCATGCTAGCCTTTTCCCTCACTACAAAATCAAGGAAAATGAATGCATCATGCTCTGTCAGCTCCACAGGTATTTTGGTAAAAGTGTAAAATGTTATTTGGTTTCAGGAAATACATGCAGCAATACAGGTCACTTGCTAGGCTGAACAAAACCAAAAATTCATATGCAGAAGAGATGGGACACATTCATTCTCAGACTTGGATGAGGCATTTGGAATCCCTGGAAGTTCTGAAACCTGCATTTTGATTAATTACATCTCCATCTGTAGAAATGAAATGAGAATTAGGGAAGCATCAATACACACCCAAACCATTTCTCATTAATTTGGGTGGTGCAACAGCATTTCAGGGATTGAGCAGGACGTGGAGACACGAGGAATTACAGATTAGGAACAACGAGACACTTTTTAATGTCATCTTTAAGGTGAAAGGAGCGGTGATGCTCAGGTTTAGCAGGAAAGAAAGCAGAGATTTCTCCCACACTGGATTGTGGTGGCTCTGCAATGAACTGAAGACAACTGAGCCATTCCTAAAGGCAGCAGGTTGATAACTCTTCTAGACTATCAAACCCGGATAATAGGAGAGCGCTACAGTTTTATTCCAGTGATGGATCTCATAAAAAGTGCACCTGGGAATAAAATAAAATGCATGTAAATGTAAACTCGAGCAGGTATCCTGATTCATCTGTAGCTGGTGACCTTTAAGTTCATTATGAAAAACAAATGTCAAGCTTTCAAAAGACAGGAGTATCCCTGGCTTTGCTGGGGATTTTGTGTGCTATCGCACAGACTGTATTAATTCAGTCTGGCATCAATAACCTTGAAATCAGGATTTTGCACTAAAAATCTAGTTTTATGTTTATTCAGAAAGCAAAGATAAAAGGCGACTTTATTTTAAGGGACCCTCCAGTGGCTACAGGGCAAACGTAATGTAACACTCCCCATTTCCAGCACCTTGCTGTTCAATGCCAGCTCCCATGGCAACAGATTTTACAGGAATACAAGGAGTGGGATGAAGATCTCCCCTTATTTTGCACCGAGTTTAATTACGGAGAAGTCTCCAGACTTCAGAGTTCTTCGGCATCCCGGAAATGGCAAAAAATCCTGGAAAATCTCGGTCAAAACCAGCCACAGGTCCCCAAGAGAAGGAGAAGGATCTCACTTATCCACTTTGGAAAACAGCAGAGATGTTGGATGTTTATCCTGACACAAAAAGATTCAACAGATTTAACAGGGGAATATCACGTAATTGCCAAAGGAACAACATATGATCAATTAATTACTTCTCTAACTCTAACAAGAAATGCTTTTATGCTTTCATTCTCCTCAATTAGTTCATAAGCTGAAGACAGTCTGTCTGAAGAAACTAAAGTACTTAAATGTATTTTTTCTCTATTTTTGCTTTTTGTTGTTGTTGTTGTAGTTGCACTAAAAAACTTATTTACTCTCTCTATATCCTCTTTCCTCCATCTTATAAAGGGACACTCTCACTGTGATTAATCTCCTGCCACATTTTTAAAGAAACATAAACCCACTCACATGTCAAAAATAAATAACAGAAGTATTTACAAAACTCATTGGTTTTAATCTAACTGAGCAACAGCCAGGACTGTCCCTACAGCAGTTGTGGGGCTGTTGACATGCACAGAAAAGTGTCCCTGAAGAGGAAAAAAAAAGACATTACAGACCAACAGGTAGTCACAGGTAAATCTTGGGAGAGCAAGAAGGTGAAGAAAATTAGGATGCACAACTTCCCTCAACACAGTAACTTTGTCATCACAAACTGCATCAATTACAAATACAAATAACCCAGGTTTTCTCTTTTGTGTCCTATGGAGCCAGGCTGGGAGAGCTGGGAATGTTCACCTGGAGAAGGGAAGGATCCAGGGAGACCTGGAGCCCCTTCCAGAGCCTTAAGGGGCTCCAGGAGAGCTGGAGAGGGACTTGGGACAAGGGCTGGAGGGACAGGACAAGGCAGGGTTAGATGGGAAGTGCAGTGAGGCCCTGGCACAGGGTGCCCAGAGAAGCTGTGGCTGCCCCATCCCTGGAAGTGTCCAAGGGCAGGCTGGACAACCTGGGATAGTGGGAGGTGTCCCTGCCCATGGAGGGTGGAATGAGATCATCTTTTAGGTCCCTTTCAAGTGAAACCATTCTATGATTCTATTGAAATGAAAGGGAGCTTTGCACTGAACTCAGGGAGTGAAGGATTATCCCCTTAGTCTGAGTATTTGCCTTCATTTTCTACCAAAATTATGGCTTTTTGATCACTTTCTAACTATATTTCTTCCTTTCAGTGTGCACAAAACATCTCCATTTGTGAGCATCACTCCAAAAACATCTGTATTTCAAACCCTTTGTAGCCATGTGGTGCTTGGCTGAGGATGGAC
The DNA here is from genome assembly GCA_013390005.1 of Calyptomena viridis. Classification (NCBI taxonomy): domain Eukaryota; kingdom Metazoa; phylum Chordata; class Aves; order Passeriformes; family Eurylaimidae; genus Calyptomena; species Calyptomena viridis. Next base: position 313,316 of record WEIV01028315.1, on the reverse strand, counting down.
AGAGGTGTCCACACCGAGGCCACGAGCCCTTGTCACTGTCACAGCCCTTTGAAGCACAGACAGGCTCTATCTCCTGACACTGTGCAGGGTCTCCCAGCCACAATGGGGGACTCATTCCACCAGCACATTGGGTTTTCCTTTCCTGGACATGAAAGGGAACCTTATCAGCCCGTGGGAGCAAACCCTGAGCTCGGATCCAAAGAGCTCCCAAAGATCCCCCGTGGGCAGAGCCAGCGCCATCCAGGAGCGGGGCTGGATGAGCTCATGGCACTTTTCATCTCTGCCTTCTGTTCCTGAGACAGCCAGAGTGGGTGGCACCAGGAGCAGGGGGGATTTCAAAGTCCAGTCTCTTACTGAACGGTGACAAATGATATTGAACTTGGAAAAATGCAACTTGATCTATCCCGAGGGGAATAATCTTAAACAAAGGTGCTCGATGGTGGAAGGCAAACTGGCCAGGGGCAAAAGCAAAAGGAATACAGGAGTGATAACAGCAGATTAAATAGGAATAAGTGAAAGCTTTCAGAATTGTTTGAGGGCTTTGATAACACGTGTGGCACCTCAGAGGAGAGGACAAGGCAGGAGGTGTCACTTGTCACTGGCCACACTCACTCTCGTTGCTGTTCAGTCCATTCCTACCATCGACTTCTCATTCCTAGAAGTTCCATGTGTCTGAAAAGCCAGAAAAATCCAGCTCCTCATTCTTGGCCATTAATCTAAAAAGCAGCATCGCAGTGAGTTGAATCAGCCCTTTCAAAATTCCTTTCCCTTTAATTCCATAAGTACACGGATATTTCAGGCTCTTGATATAAACCCCCCCAATTATTTGTGGGTAATTCCTGTACTTCTGCTCAGCCTTGCAAGAGCAGAGGAATTCACAGCAGATCCCAATACACCCAGATCCCAATTTTAGCCTCCAGTTTCTATTTTGACACTGAACTTCCATGGAGTTGCTACAAAAAGGCAGGGAAGAATCATTGGTTGAATCCACCTTTAACCTTCCTTAACAAGGAAGGATCTCTCCCAAAATTATTTTTATTGTTCTTTTTTTCAGGGTACAGATATAGCTACATATGCCTAAAAATTTTTAAAATCACTTCATTCTGGTTAAAAAGGATCACACAAAAATGCTTTTAGGGATGTCTAGCAAGTGCTCTTTGGGAAAAAAAGAAAGGAAAGAAAAGGTGGATTCTCAGTCATTGCACATCATCCACTCCCTCTCAAACTCCAGTATTTCGTGTTACACTGCAAATTCTGACCAGATTTTGCTTCCACACCATATTTTGCTCACTGCTTTTCAAATTTCCTCCCTAAATATATATTAAAAAAAAAACAGCACAAGTTTTCAGAATATTCCATTAAAAATACTAGTTATTTTCAAGAAAAATTTTTGTTTTTCCTGCCTGTACTTTAAAGAGAGCAGAGTCTGGGATATATTTTTTTTCTGTGATGCAAAATACAGAGATATATTATGTTATATGAGGCACAGTGATGATTTTATTCCAACATAAATGTCATTCTCACCTAGTAATTTCATTTGGACTAGTAGAAGTGACTTTTTTTAAGTGTTTGCACCTAATATTAATGTTAAAGTTTAGACTATTTCATGGAAGGATAACGACAGAGCCAATTAACTGGCAGAGCAGGATTTACTATTTTCCATTGGAAACACCAGGTCCCTCCTACTCTTGATAACATTTTAGAACAAAATCATTATTTATATTTAAAAAAAACATTTAGGAATACACACATGGAAGTGAAGAAACTTGCCTGTTTCCCCTTCACTATTTACCTCCAAGCCTTGCCAGATAAATGCCACTCAGTATCTGAGGTCAGCCCGGGATTGAATAGTGCTCCACATTCCTGAACTCCTTCCCAAATCTCGGCAAGGCAAAGAGAGGAAAACAAATAGCAGATGTGGGAATTGGGAAAAGGAAACGGTCATTTTTCCAGCGTGTGGGTCATGGAGAATAGATTAGTAAGTCCGGGCTGGTTTAAACATGCTGGCACAGCCGGGAGGAGCTGGCCTTTGCCCAGGACAAACAGTGCCAGCTCCGTGAGAGCCGCGCACGCGGCCGCAGCCGCTGCCAGCTCTGCCATGGCAGTGCCCTTGGCTCGTCTCCGAGGGACTTCCACCCCTTTGGATGGTGCCTGGGGGCTGCTCCACCAGCAGGGCTGGATGAACGGCTCCAGGTGGGACTGTGGGCAGAGCCAACCCCAATGCTGGCAGTTTGAGGGACACTGTGTGTGCCCCGCGCACCGAACGGGGGCTGCTCCTCCATGTTGGGTTGGTGGTGGGATTGCAGCCTGAGCCTTCCCCTCGGTCACTACAGGCACTGCTGGGCCAGGCTGATGGCAGGAATCCTGCCTTGGGAAAGCCAGGACACGCTGCAAAGCCTCAGGGGAATCTCAGAGGATGGGGCACAGGGGGCCCAGAGAAGCTGTGGCTGCTCCATCCCTGGAAGTGTCCAAGGCCAGATTGGAGCCACCTGGGAGAGTGGAAGGTGTCCCTGCCCATGGCAGGGGGTGGAGTGAGATGAGCTTTCAGGTCCCTTCCAACCCAAACCTATGAATTCTGAGCAAATCCCTGATTTCGATGTTATTTTATTTGACACAGTGGCACCTGATGCCACTCCAGGTCGTGCTAAACACAGGGAACAGTAATTTACTTCAGTAACTCTGATCCAGACAGGAATAATAATAACTCCCCACCACCTTCTTAGGCTCATGCAATATTTTAGCCACACTCTCACCAAGGGCAGACACAGCCAGACTAACACCAAGAAAGGGAAAACACAGCTCTGGAGACAGGAAAAGTGGATGTGGAGACCACCCAGCCACCACAGGACGAATGAGATGTCATCCATGGGATCCCACAGCTCAGGATGTTATTCTTGTGCACTCCACAATCAATTATGTCTGTACCAAATGACTACACTCACTTTTTTTGGGTCTCCAGGAAATCTTTGTTCAAATTGAAGATGGTTTTCTAACAGGCTCCTCTCTTTACCCAATTTTCCAGCTGAGTTGACTGAGGCCCAGGCGGGTCAAAAGGCTTATCCAAGGTCAGGGAGGGAATCAATGAGTTGGGTCAGATTAGATCTCAGCCTGTTCCTTGCTTTTCATCCTCTGCTGTTCCTGCTGGATCACCATTAGAACCAGGTTAACAAAAATGTCATGGATGTGCTTTAAAAATATATATTTTTAAACTTGTTATCCCAATAAGAATTAAGTTCTTTAGACAGCACACTAGATAAGATTAAGTTTCAAGAGGTGAGGCCTTTGCTGCAAGGAATTCAATATCCAGCACAATGTAAAATCACCAGCAGGAGAGACTTTTACTACTGTATAAAAATAATAAAAATGCAGAGAAGTCAAATTCACAGATCAAATGCTGAAGTGCTCACTCGGGTCAAGTTCTGCCTGGCTTTAATTGTATTTTGCCTAGGGAAAAGGCTTCAGATCTGGCCATAAATTAGTATGCTGATCCCATGGCATGAATGGTGTTTTATTTACTTATTCCCTGGAATATGCTGTAGAATTCAAGTAGCAGTTCAGCTAAAAAGAATCACTCATCCGAATCTGAGGGAACTATGGTATTTATGAGAATAATGTTGGGCTGCCTCTTCCAACCACCCACTGTGTAATTTGGCATGAACTGACCAAAATAGCCCATTTCCCCTCGAGGGATGTGTGTGTTTCCTGAACTTACTCACCGAGAGGCACCAAAAGCACTGGATTTTCAGGAAAAACACCTTCCCCGGGAGGGCAGAGGAGCTGCAGAACCGGCTCCCCAGGGAGGCTGGGCTGTCCCCAACCTCAGGGGTTTCCAGACCTGCTGGGGGAAAGCCCTGAGCAGCTGGGAGTGCCCCTGGAGCTGGTGAGGAGGGATGGCTTGGAGACCTCCTCCAATCCAGCCGGGATTTTAGGGTCTTACAGCATCTCTGTGTATTGTCCTTGTCAGGATTTATTTTTGAAGAAAATAAATGAATTTGAATTTGAATTTGTGAATTTGACTGCCCCACTCCAGGGGCAGTTTGTGTACCTCCAGCCATCCCTCCGTGCTCCAAGCTTCCTCGAGTCATGGAATTGTGGCACAGAGAAAGAGGAATATAACTTTATTTCCCAGCTCTTACTCCATAAATAAAACAAAAGAACACGTCCATCAAACCGTGTGCCTTTTCCCTTCATTCACTTTCATGCCACCAAAAAACAGACGCCTTGTCCTGGGCTTTTTGTTTCACAGACAATGGGAAAAGATTGCTTTGGAAAGTCCTGTCAGGAATTTTATGTTCCCGCTTTTTGGATCCTGACGGGCTCCATCGCAGACACACTCGGAACTCTTGGCAAAGTTCAGTGCTGAGGAAACTGTGTCTCATCAGTTCTCATCTGCAGATCAAAGCAATCCACTGGCAACATGAAAAGACTGTATTTAAAAAGTGACAGGATACCCTTAGAAGAATTTAAAAAGAACGAGCTTGGAAATTCTGGGAAGAATGCATTTGGAGCTTCAAGCAAAATAAAACAACATCTCAAAAGCAGTATTAAAAATATCCTCCAACGCAAGAGAAACGTTTGTATTTGCCCAGTGTTGAAACAATAAACAAATCCAAACGATCCCTGCCCCGTGTTCCAGAGCAGAATAAAACCATTCAACCATTATACTGGGTTCAACTCGGCTGGTTTTCCTGTCGTGCTTCCATAAAGCCAGAAAAAACTAAACCAGGCAGGGGATGGCAGTGATTTGGAGGGAGCATCCTGAGAGCAAAGAAATTTGGGAAGTTTTAGACAATTCAGGAGATGGAGCACTTGTTCCTGCTGACTCCTGGTACAGCATTATGAGGAATGGAAATGTTACCTCTCTTTTGAGTGGCAAACCTCCTCTCCTGTTCCTCGGGCTGCTCTGGAGCTGCCTTTGCCCCCACCTCGTTCTGTTGGAGCTGGGAGCACACGGAGGTTTCAGCAGCTGCCTGACCTTTTCAGGGTGTGCATCTCTACCTTCACCACCCAGGGACTTCCTTATGCTTCAAATCTGCTCCAGGTTAACTTGAATTATTTCATGTGGAGGTGTTTAATGTCACAAACAAGTTTTTTTGTCTCCTCTTGCAGGTCAGTTGGTATTTTAATGTTTGTAGCTTTGCAGCTGAACATGGAATATATTTCCCTATATTGATGGACACATGGGAGCATCCCACCCCAGCTGTGCACCTGCCATCTGGATTTGCTGGACTGAGGCCTCAGGAGCATTTTGGAGGGATGTCACCTCCCAGGAGGTGTGGGAACACAGCCAGGTCCAGCACAGCTCAGCCAGGGGACTTCCCGCTGCTGCTCCACCCTGGATCCAGCTCCTGTGCTCCAAGCCTGGACATCAGCACCTTCTGGGAACAGTTTCACCCATTTTTTAGTTATAAAATACTTTATTTATTTATCTGTTCTATACTTAGGCTGCTGTTTGAATGGGGAGCTGAACCCAGGCCCAAGGCAAGGTTGCTGTGGGTGACAGGAACCCTGGGTGGGTCCCACCACTCTTACGAGAAAATTCAGGTTACACAGATAATTAAAAGGAAAAAAAAAAGAAGCTAAACTTTTTCATGGCTCTTTAGATTACTGCAGAATTCTACTCCCTTCACAGTGTACACTGTGTTTATGCAAAAATGGCAATAAAAGACACAAAAAGTGAAGACAGTGCCCCAATTTACCACTGAGGCTGCACAGCAATGGAGTTGGACAGCTTTTTTGGGGAGTGTTGCTTGGCAAGGAGCTGCACTTCCTCCTGCCTTCCCCCTTGCCTTTCTAATCCCTCAAACACCCTTTAAACACTATTTCTTTAGAGAATATGTAGAGAGTTCCCAGTCTGGCTTTGTGAGTCCACAACTCCTCTGGGCAACCTGTGCCAGGGCCTCCCCACCCTCACAGCAAAGAATCAATTACTAATATCTACAATAATATCTAATATAAACCAACTCTCCTTCAGCTTAGGGCCATTCCCCCTTGTTTTGTGCCTCCATCCCTTGTCCCACGTCCCTCTCCAGCTCTCCTGGAGCCCCTTTAGGCTCTGGAAGGGGCTCCAAGGTCTCCCTGGGTCCTTCTCTTTTCCGGGTGAACATTCCCAGCTCTCCCAGCCTGGCTCCAGAGTTGAGAGGCTCCAGCCCTGTGATCCCCTCTGGAGTTATTCCAACAGTTCCTTTTTGTGCTGGGACCCCAGGGCTGGAGGCAGAGAAGGGAAGAAGTTTAGGACCAGCTCCCTCAACCTGCTGGTCACACTGTGGGGATCCAGCTCAGGGTACAACCTCCTGAGGGGACCTTTCCCTCAACAGCCCAACCATTTGCCTTCAGATCCTCATGAAAACACAAGGAAAACATGGAAGTTGTATGAGAACAGGAAGAACCTGTGTGTGCTCAGCTCTCCTGTGCTGCTGGCACTGCTGCCCATCCATTCTGGTTACACCATCCCACCACACACGGGTGATCCAGGGCTGATTCCTTTAATTTAGACCCTCTCCATAACAAAACCCATTGCTCCCTGTGCAGAGCAACCCAATATGAAGAGTTGTGACTGTTCTTCAGTGACTGTGTGATGAGGTTTGCCAGCACTCAGAAGATCACGTGAGGCTGGAGTTTATCAAATCACACAGAATTCATCCATTTTACATAGACAGGCTCCCTAAAGTGTCACACCATATTTTAACACCTGAACTCACTGTGATTCAGTAAAAGAATCCTGCTTTTCTGCAATGGATCCTGGGCTCTGCCACCTCCTCCACACACATATATCATCCCTGACTTCCGAAGGAGCACGGTTGGCTTGAGGGACAGAGGTGCCCCTCCTGTAATGGCATATACTACATTCTACAGCAACCTTTCTTCTCATATTTCAGAGTTGAAAAAGGCCTGTCAAAAAGGGGCTATTATGAAAGGGAATTTGAAGACATTCATAAACATCTAGACAGAAAATTGCATTTTCAATATGAGAACCTCAATAGTTAAGGCTACATTTGGGAGATCACTATGGCCCTCTTATTTTCTGCTTACGCTGTCAAAGTTTGAATTCATGTTGGGTTTTTGAGCAATTCAAACAAAGGATACTTTCATAAACATCCATTTCATAAACTACAGCATATCTAATTCTTTGGGTTCTGAAGGCTGAGCTGAATGTAGCGTTTGTGGTCTACTGAGAATATGTCTGGAAAACATAAAACAATCTACTAGGTAAGTTACAAAGCTGTTGACATAGGGAATGAAAATGGAAATTCTGTAGTAGTCTCCTCCATCCACGGCTTTCCGCTGTACTTTGCCTGATGTGAGTTGATTGGTGCCGTATATCTTGATGTGAGGATCCCATTTCAGAAATGTTCTGACATTATCTATTTGGCAGCTTGAAAAATAGTATCAAACTCCCAATGCATTTGAGCGCACGTTTCAACCCAGCAACCGTAATATCCATTTCCTCCGGCCCAGTTTCGAGTGGATTCATTCCTCAGGATACAATATGTGACTCCACTGTGCCCCTGTACATGTACACACAGCTTGGCTAGAAAGCATGAAAGGGATTAACTTGATTTAATTCCCAGTGCCTCCCAGTAAACGCACGGGTTTGTGTGGGAGCAAGTCTGTCCCTGCAAAGGGATGGATGGTGTCACTTCATGCACTGCCACAGGAACTCTTGGCACTTCACCTCCCCGTGGCAAAGGTGGGAATGCAAGGAGAAATCTTAATTCCAAAAAAAAAAGGATTATTAGGAATATTTTCAGAAGGGCCCGGAGTGACAAGACAAGGGGGAATGGCTTTAAGCTGAAGGAAGGCAGAGTTAGTTTGGACATTGGGAAGGAATTCTTCCTGTGAGGGTGGAGAGGGACTAGAATAGAATTCCCAGAGAAGCTGTGGCTGCCCCGGGATCCCTGGAAGTGTCCAAGGCCAGGCTGGAGCCACCTGGGATAGTGGGAGGGGTCCCTGCCCATGGCAGGGAGTTGGATTAGATGATCTTTCAGGCCCCTTTCCACCCAAACCCTTCAAGGATTCTATGATTTCTCCAGTAATTTACAATGATTACAATGTTGGGCACATCCCTAACCAGACTCCAATAACCCATCCCTTGAAGGATGTGTTCTATTGCAAATATGCTTCATATGTCAATAGGAAAAAAAATATATGTTGCAAATTTTGCTGTAACAATTATTGGAAATGCTCGAGCCTTGCTGGAATTTGGCAATAGCTCCACTAAATATAGGACTCCAGGCACACTTAATTTAGCAGGAGATTTATCAGTGGTCTTATTGACCCAAAATTCCTCTTATTTAACATTTATAAGCCTTTTCACCACACAAATTTCTCTGCAGATAAAATTTATACAGGTTAGTTTCACCAATATTGTCAAAACATTTTCCAACAACTTCTGGAACAGAGCAGCCAGGAGACAACTTATCCACCTGATGTCGGGCATATGAAACACCATAACTTTTTATGGTTTTGCCCTAAAGAAAATGAAGCCAATCTCTGCTAATATCCCTTTCATTTACACACCTCACTACCAGATTTCCCCAAAGGCATTAGTGGCTGGCAAACAACTCCCAGCACCTTGATTACAGGAAATCATATTTCTCCCAATCCCAAGCTTCTTCATAAGTACTGAAAATGCTTTGCCTACTAAAATACATTTTCTGAACTCACCAGTAATTCTACACTTCGAACCACCCAATTTCCTTCCTCTCCCAGCACAGGAACCACTTGTATTCCTGCTCAATATATCCCAATTCCACGTTTGTTCTTTGTTTTTTCAATAGAGATGAGCCCATGCTTCCACATTTAGAAGTGGAATCAAACAACTTGGAGAATGTTTTGGGGGATGAGGGAGAGAAAAAGATTTATTAGTGAGGGTGATGAACTATATCAAAGGTATTTAAATACCTTAAATAATTTTAAAAGTGCAGATTTTTATCTGAATTACCTCAAATTTAAAGAATTGCGGAGATTTGAAGTTTCCCAACTGCTCCAACCCAGACTCAAGGATGAGCCCCAGAATATATCATGTCTTCAGGAGAATCTTTACATCTCTTTTCTTAGATACAGATCACATCCCACCCCATCAAAATTTAACTCCTTGCCCTCATATACACACCATGCTCCACTTCCCAGTGATCCAGGTGCTTCCCAGCATTTCACATCAATTAAAACACAAAGACAAACTCCCACAATGTGCTGCAAACAAAGGTTTGGTATAAGAGTTTACTTTCATTATTAAAAACCTATTAAGAAACCAGATTCAGAGTGTTTCCACATAAACACACTCTCCTCCAGGGCCAATTAAAGCCTCAAAACACACCCAAAAAGGCAGCTCTGTATGGACATGAATATTTCCAGGTTTAAATTTGCAGGACACATTCCTGCTGTTGAGAAAACACAAGAGTCTTGGCAAACGAAATTACAGTTTCTGGTTTCATCCAGACTTTTTTTTTTTTTTTCCTGGTGATTCTAAATGTGAAAGGCAAGACTTTTTGACTCATTGAAGTGAAATCACTCCAGGTTCCATTCCTGTGGTTCTTCCCAGCTGAGGAGAGGTCAGAGGAGCAGAGGAAGTGATGGAGGCCAGACTCTGACTCAGTAAAGCACAGACACACAAATATATTATGTCTGTGCTCCAATCTGACAATTTGCTCTGGGGGGAATTAAAGATCTACAAGTGAGGTCCAAATCACAGTGATTTGCAATCCCACATCTTCCCTGAGATTCCATCTGTTCCTCTCTCCAGCTCCAGTGAGAGGGTAGTTCCAGCTCCAGTGCCCAAGTCTCTCCTCCACAGCAGATGTTGCAGAAAGCAGATGCTTCCAGAGGTTATTCCTTAACAAGGAATTTAATCCAGCCTGAAATATCTCTCAATTCACCCCTCAAAGCATTTAATAAGCCCCTCCATTTTCAGTTTTCCATCACACTCTGACTCTGAAGTTCATGGATTGGTTTAAACCTCGGTTTACTTGGAATCAAATTCACGAGCTGTCGTTGGAAAACAACTACAGACAGATGTTCCAATCCTGGAAAACATCATCCTGTACCTGAAAATGCCACATTAAATGAGCAATTAATAACAAATAAAGAACCGAAAGGAAATACAATGTCTCACAAGCAACAGGCTTAAATAAAATAAAAAGTGGGAGGAAATGCCTGGAATGAAAAACAAAGACATGGGACATGACTTGGAAAACAGTTTAGGAACTTCGTACCTTCTGACAGGATCAGTGCTATGAAAATTCCTTCATAAAGCTCAGTATTAGTGAATCAGACTGGATGTGTGATAATGGAATGGTGGAAACTCCTAGGGAGAAAATTAACACTTAGTTGCCTCAGAACTAATTTAAAAAAGAATTCTGATGAGGTAAATCAAATGCAGTAGTAGGAACAGGCCTAAATAAATGAAGAAGGATAAATATATATAAAAATATATATGTTCTGTTGACACTGATATCGTGGACCAGTGACACATCTAATAAAGGATGTTGCTGTTAAAGGACAGATGAGGTGGAAATCCAAAAGTTCAGTGCTTGAAATAATACTTAAAGTAATAAAGATCCAAATCTGGCCAGCAGAAGGGTTAGATATTCGAATAAGATATTCATAATTCTGAGGGCAGAGTGAAAACTGATCAAAAGTACCCTTTTTACCTCATTTATAAACAGAAATAATTGACACTCAATAAAGTTCCAATGCAGTAAAGTCTGAAACAGTGCAGAGAAACATTCCTTTATAGTGCAAACACATAACTTGTGGATCTACCACCAAAGCCCAGGATGGTAGGATTTAAGAAAGTCTGGATATTTTACATTCCCTATTCAAGCCTGTTATAATGCAAACTAAAATCATATTAAAGATAATCAATTTTCATGCTCCAGGCAATAAGGAGATCACCTTGGGAGAGGAGGCAGAAAAGATTAATATGTATTTTGGGCAAGTTTCCACTTCTAATAAAGTTTCAGGAACTGGCTACTTTTGAGACATGGATATCAGGACAGAGAGAAGATTCCAGCCATTTTAGCAGTGTGTAAAATATCTATTTCCAGAGTATCCCATCCATTTCAGAGCTTCCACACATTTTATTTAGACATGAGATCATCCCCACAATAAGCCATTGCCTTTGTATGGGCAGCAGGGGCAGCATCTTTTAATTGACCATTAATCTGAGCTTCATTAAAACTACTGAAAAACTTCATTTTCTCATTAGCAAACTGCATCACAACAGTTTGAATTCTCTGTTCACTGACAGCTATTAAAAAGCCAAGACAGAGATGAACTCTGAAACCACAAACCAAAAGCCTGTAATTGGTTGTGATTTACTCCAGATATTCAGCACTTTTCCACAGATTTTTCCTTCATTGTTATATTCCTTCTTTGCTGCTTTAAATGGAATTTCTCCATAAAATGCTCACGAGAGCTGAACTTGACTTATATTTATTAATATATTAATTATATTTATAATAATTGTAATATTTCTATTAATTGTAACTCACAGATCACACAAATTCACAGATGATTTCTACCTTCTTCAACACTGGTGTGTTTGCAGGTTGCAATTACCAGGGTGGTGTGGAGGCTCTGTGGACATTTTTATTGTCTGAGAACAATTTCAAATTACTTTTGGCCCATGCTTTACCTGGGCAGACACTAAAGTAAGAAAGACAGTGTGGTAAACAATCCTTGCTTACATTTCCTTGGGAGAATCAAAGCCAACAGGCCCGAAAGCAAGAGGGAAAACTTGGTGTCATATTAAAAATGTTACTTATTAAACCAGCAAGTGTCCCAGTCCTGTCACACACCAGTGTGAATAGTTTCCCTTGTGAAACTATTTTTAATTTTGGGGGGCAACTTCTGCATTTTGGACCATATTTTATGTGTTTTGTAGAATCAGATTTAACACACGGACAACTCGATGCCGTTTATTTTGCACTTATTTTATATACATAATTTTTGTATGAAGAAAGGATTTCTAAAATTCTGCAATGACTTTTTGAAATGGTTCTGATCTTTCCCAAGCAGATTCCTCCATTTTATGGCAGTTTCTGAGTCCTACAGCACAACTAATAAAACTTTTACTGATGTAACTCAGATACAGACTGTGAAAGATTCTCTGGCTTGAAAATTAGTGGTTTCTTCCTGCAAACTTTACTGGCACTTCTTTTCTGTTTTTTTTATTACCTCAAATAAACCTCACCCTGCAATTTACTTCTGTCTGACATTTCACTCCCTCTTCTCTCTCCTCTTTTCTTCTTCTAGGAATTGTATTTGCCAAATGCTTCCCCCTTTGCAAACTTTGGTTTAATTCCCTGTTCTCACCTTTACCCAAAATTGCAAATCACAGAATTCCAGTCTGGGTTGGAAGGACCTTAAATCCCATCCAGTGCCACCCCTGCCATGGGCAGGGACACCTCCCACTGTCCCAGGTGGATCCAACCTGGCCTTGGACACTTCCAGGGATCCAGGGGCAGCCACAGCTTCTCTGGGAATTCTGTTCTAGTCCCTCCCCACCCTCCCAGCCAGGAATTCCTTCCCAATATCCCATTTAACCCTCTGGCAGTGGGAAGCCAATCCCTGTGTCCTGTCCCTCCAGCCCTTGTCCCAAGTCCCTCTCCAGCTCTCCTGGAGCCCCTTCGGGCTCTGCAAGGGGCTCCAAGCTCTCCCTGGATCCTTCCCTTCTCCAGGTGAACATTCCCACTGTGTCAGTGCCCTCAGGTCGCCCTTTAGTGCCCGACTTTTCCAGAAATCCCTGTTTGTGTCACGGGTGGGAGCGGGAAGCGCCCCGGGCACGGCTGTGCCCCATCCCTGAGGCGCTGTGCCCGCCCTGCCCCGGCCGGGAAAGCCGGGATCGGGCCCGGGATTGTCCCGGGAACAGGGATCGGGCCCGGGATTGTCCCGGGAACAGGGATCGGGCCCGGGATTGTCCCGGGAACAGGGATCGGGCCGGGGGTGTCCAAGAGCAGGGACCAGAACCAGGGGTGTCCCGGGAACAGGGATCGGGCCTGAGGGTGTCCAACAGCAGGGACCAGAACCAGGGATCGTCCCGGGAACAGGGATCAGGCCCGGGGGTGTCCAAGAGCAGGGACCAGAACCAGAGGTGTCCCGGGAACAGGGATCGGGCCTGAGGGTGTCCAAGAGCACGGACCAGAACCAGGGGTGCCCCGGCTCTCCCGGCTCTGCCCCTTCCGGACGGCCCCGGCCCCGCCCCG
>WEIV01028315.1:237438-300030 GCA_013390005.1 Calyptomena viridis | reverse complement strand
GGGATGCGCCGCCCGCGCCCGGCCCGGCTCCCGCACAGCCCGGGAATGCCGCGGGGAGCGGGAGCTGGGAATGCCGAGCTCACCGCAGGCTCTCAGTCCGCGGCCCTCGGGGTCCCTTCCGACTCACAGGGTTGTGTGACTGCGTGTTTCCTGGGGCTGGGGCTGGGGCTGCTGGGGGAGCCCGGGCACCCGGGAAGTGCGTTGGTTTCACGTGGCTGTGGATTGAGCAGGGATGGGATGGGGTGGGATGGGATGGGATGGGATGGGATGGATGTGTCAGTGGAATTAGCACGGAACTGCACCAAAATAGTTGCCCAAAAGATCTTGCAGACTCTCCCTGACTGCAAGTATTCCAGAACTGTCTGGACACGACCCTGTGCCATGGATGTGGCTGTGGATTCAGCAGTGCTGGGGTGGATGGATGGCAGTGCCCTGTGTACTGTGGTCAGAGCAGATCAGCATGAAACTGCACCAAAATAATTCCCTAAAAAATTGCCCGAAGAAATTAGAGCCTCCCTCTCCGGGGATATTGATATTCCAGAACCATCTGGCTGCAATCCTGTGCCGTGGATGTGGCTGTGGATGGAGTAGTGCTGGGCTGGCTGAGTGGCAGCAGACTGTGGTCAGAGTAGATTGGCATAAAACAGCACCAAAATAATTCCCAAAATAACTGTCCAGAGAGGTTGTGGAGTTTCCCGTAGTGGGGATATTCCAGAACAGTGTGGACACAATCCTTGGCATGTTTGTGGCCGTGGATGGAGCAGTGCTGGGGTGGGTGGATGGCAGTGCCCTGTGTACTGTGGTCAGAGCAGATCAGCATGAAACTGCACCAAAATAATTCCCAGAATAATTGGAGAGGATGTGGAGCCTTCCTCCTTAGGAATGTTCCAGAACCAGCTGGACACAATCCTGTGCCATGTGCTCTGGGGTGACCCTGTTTGAGCAGGGAAGTGGGACCAAGTGACCCACTGTGGTCCCTTCCAGCCTGACCTGTTCTGTTATTCTCTCATACATATCAAACTGATGTTAAGGTAAAAATCATCCTTCTGCCACTGATATAAAAGGCAAGCTCTGCAGCTGTTGTAAAATAATTCCGATATTGTAACTGCATGAAATTTTTAAAGCACAGTAAGTGTAAAGAATTATTTAATTTTTTTACTCTTCCCAAATAAACCTGTTGCTGAGTTGTATCTTATTTTTGTGGAGTGGAGCTCTTATTAAATGGTGAGGTGCAGTCTCTGGTGTTTCATGTTGAAAACCTCTATTTTATAAACTGAGGAATAATTATACTGTGCCAGTCATTTCTCACCTAACTCTTGTGTCCAGGCCCATTCTCTTCCACAAGAGACACAAAATACCTTGGTTTGAACCCAGGTTGTTTCTTCAGGTCTTAATTTTGCACTGGTTCTTTTACCATCTTGAACAGGTACCCCTTCTCTCTCTGGCTTAATTAATCTTTTAAGTTCCTTTACATTGGACTGCAATAATGTCAGTAAAGCCTATTCCTTCTAGGCCAAAACCCACCCCTGGAATGCAGGAAACTTCTAAAAACACCCAGTTATGTGAAATCTCTCAGGTTTTTGTTTGTTTTCTTGTGGATGTTGTCAGTCTGTGGCATAATATTTGCTAGTAAAAGTTTTGTTTGCTTTGTTTCCAAACAGAAATGTAGCAGATACGGACAGTTCTGCCAAGAGTTTCAAGATTCACAGGGAAAAAGATGTGGCCATGTGAGCTTGGGAAGTGGCTTTAGCAATTCCTTTCTGCATTCTGATCCATGACAAGTTAATTACACCAATTACACCAGCAACTGAACAGAAGCTCTATAGGAAACTCTTGCAGTTATAGTGCAACTTGTGTTACCGTGATTACTTTATCTCCTGATAACTCTGTAATTAACTTGTCACCACTGTTTAGCTTAGGACATGTAGGGAATCAGTTCATGGCATCACTGAAGGGATTGTGGCCTGGAAGGGAAGGTCCTGCCCTCTGGAAGTGATGTTGGAGTGGCCCAGAATGGTTGATTTAAGGACTTGGGCTGGAAAACCCAAGTTTGTTGTGGGAAGTGTGGGTAAAATGCAAGGGCTGCACCTGAGAAATTCTGCTTACACTGACTGGTGACAGGGGAAACAGCTGGAAGGAGCAGTAATGCAAAAAATCCAAAGGAGAACATGTCAAAGACTGTTTTTACAGTGGTTTTTTTCCTATGGAATTAGAGGTTTGGAGGAGTGAGAACACCTGATGCCTATGAGTTAAACCTCAGAGTGCTGGCTGCTCTAGCAGTGCCTAATTTCCCTGTGAGTTTTGTCCTTCTTGCCTGTGATGGGTTCAGGAGAGATGGTCATTCAGGTGTTGAGCTTCATGGGACCAAATTATAGGCCCAGGTTGTTGGGGTGTTTAACTAGTGAGCTCTTCTGCCTGGCCTGCAGCTGACCTCAATTACACTTATTTTTTGAAAGAAAAAGCCATTCTGCTTATGATAATTGTTAACATCTCTCATTTTCTATTTCACAGAACAGTATCAGAGAATCCCAGAATGATTTGGAGAGGGAGAGACCTTAAAGCTCATCTCGTGTCACCCCCTGCCATGGGCAGGGACACCTTCCACTATCCCAGGTGGCTCCAAGCCCTGTCCAACCTGGCCTTGGACACTTCAGGGATGGGGCATCCTCTGGGAATTCTGTTCCAGTGCCTCACCACCCTCACAGGGAGGAATTCTTTCCTAACAACAGGATGGGGCACATGGCTAATCCTTTAAAACAGGGGGTCTGTTCCCATGTCAAATCCTGAGCATTCTAAACCCATCCCGAAGCCATTAATACTTATTTTAATGCTTTAAAGACCTCCTGCATTAGAATGATCCTTGCTTACAGTGCAAGTGCCTGACTCTGCAATGCCCACTCCCAGAAGTTGTTGAGGAAGGTGGATACACATCCCAGCCCTGGCATAACTGGGAGAAGGCAGCACTTGTTAACTCTATTTGTTTTTATTATGGACATCGATCTGCCAGTGGCAATAATGCATTTATGGACATTTTTCTGCAAGCACAGCGCTGGTGGCAGTTTTTACTGACAACTTGAGTCATATGGACAGTAGTTGAAAATACGTTTATTTTATTGACGGATTGTGCAATTCTCTGGTTTAGCCCTTGTTCATAAGATGTCTGGGCTGGTGAAGAGAATGTAACTAATGGGGAAATGTAGGACAAAGTTTTAATTTTGGGAAGCTTGGGGTAGTGCAGCAGTGGCAGGTTTCAGCATGTGTTTTGGGGGGTTTGGTGAGCTTTAACTTCATTAGTGGTATAATTAAAAAGCAGGTTTGCTGTACTGACAGCAGACACTTGAATTTCCTACCTCTGCTGATAGCTGGGAATGCTCCTCTCCTACAGATCTGTGTTGGTAAGAGCTTCATTTGTGCTAATTTACCTGAAGGTATAATGAGGAAAACCATCCTGATGCAAGGAAAAAAAAACCCCTCTGTTAAATTTTGTCAGCTGTGTTTGTGACATTATCACCCAGCACTGGTGTGTTTGGGCCAGAGTGAACTTAAAACGGCTGCAGAACAACCAAACTGTGAAACCAAACCTGTATTTTCTGCAGAAATAAAACTGCAGAAATGCAGTTTTAAAGCTGATCTGCTGGTGTAATCCAGGTAAATGTTTAGAAAATTCAAATGTATTTCAATGTCAATAAAGCTTGTGTGGCTTTGGAGTTTTAATGAAGTTGAGTAATTGTGGAAGTTATTTGGAATATGTGACCTTTTTGATGCTTTTTACTAATCCTTTTTCAGGTTGTTTCCTTATTTACTATTTGATATCAGCAGAGCTAAAGCACCTTGTCCTGATGACTGTCAGGACTCTCTGCTGTCAATTTATATTGGGCCAAATTAAGTGATATAAATAATTTCAGGTATCTTTTCAAGTCACTTGTTAACCTTGGACATGCAGGTTCTGCAGGTGATTAAAAGTACTTCCACCTGAGCAAGTCACCTTTAATCTCAAGGAGGAAGGGGGGAGATCATTGATACAAAAGTTCTGGGTTTTTTGAGTGAAATAATAGTTAAATATCTCTGCTGACTGAGGGCCTGGAGTCTTGAGCAGCTTGGCAAAAGAGAGTAAAGAATAATTTTAGGGTTTGGTCTGATGGGTGCATATAGTTTTTAAATTTGATTCAAATGCCACTTTTGAGTGCACTATGATCAGATTAATGAAATCTGTATTTTAGTGTCTGTATTTAGCATTGCCACTGTGCAGATTTAACTCCCTGCAGGTAACTGGATCAGGAGATAGGAACTGTCAGTGCTGTGTGGGAACTGGTGCTGCTGCATAATCATCACCAGTAACACTGAAATTAGCTGAGTGCTTTAGATCCCTCAGCACAAGGCAAACAACTGTGTTATCTTGGCTTGTTTGTACACTCAAGTGTGCAGAAGGGCTGTTAATCAGCTCAACTTTTTAATAAACACCTAAAGTAGACTTAAGGCCCTGTTTAAAGGTTAATTTTCCTGTTGCACACGTTAAAACCAGCAGATGAATGTAGAGCATGGGACAGAACATGGGAGCACAGACCTGCTTTGGCACCACTGGGCTGGGGGGGTGACAGGACAGTTCTGGTGTGGCACCGGTGATTAAAAGTACTTCCTCCCCCAACTCCATTTTCCCTTCACTGTGCTCCATTGGGATTCAGTGTGATCACATGGGATGTACTGGGAAGATGGGGAAAAAAGGGGATCCCTCTCACAGTCCCCTGCTGACACCAGAAATACCTCTGGTTGTTGACTTCGTTAAACACCAAGATTTCTGGTTGGTGGTGAAATGAGATTGAATAGTCAAACTTCCACAGTTGTTGCCTTTTTTTTTACCTGGAATATAAATTAATTAATTGGTTTAAAATGTTACTTAGTGGGCCTGAATCATCATCTCCTTTTAGCTTTGAGGCTTAGGCAGTGAGGTGAAGTAAGATCTGGGTGTAGTGCAGGGTTGTGCTTTAAGAAGTCAAATTGAGGCCAAAGTGCTTCATCTGAAAAAAACTTTGTAAAGAAACCACAGTGGTTTGGGTTGGAAGGGACCTTAAAGCTCATGTCATTCCATTTCCTGCCATGGGCAGGGACACCTCCCACTGTCCCAGGTGGCTCCAACCTGGCCTTGGACACTTCCAGGGATCCAGGGGCAGCCACAGCTTCTCTGGGAAACCTGGTCCAGGTCCTCCCCACCCTCACAAGGAAGTCAAAAAAATCCTCGTTTATTATTTTTTTTTAAAAACAAACCAATCATACCATTTTCTTACAGTTGCATATTGGTGAATGCACCTTATTTTTATACTACTATTAATGCACCTTGGATTTAAGTGCTTTTCAGCTGCCTTTTTGTGCTGCTGTATTTGATTCCATAGCGAGGGTTTCTAAGAATATGATTAACCCTCTGGGTCATCTTATAATGTAATTATTAATGATTGATTCTGGAGATCAATATGAGAAGCAAAAACGGTTTGGCACATATTTGGGGTTGATTTCTAACATTCAGTAAACATGATCCAGTGACAAGACTGGTATTGGTTTATTACTCGGAACATGTTTGATGAATCTGAAGTGTGTAATTAGTTTTATATAATGATGGTGATATGTGGGCTTTTTTTACATGACTTATGTTAATATGGCCAATAGTGTTAACATCTCCTGCCACTAATAGTTAGGGTGGGGATGTATAGTAATTGATCTTCCTGGGAGTGCTGTAATGTAAAAACAATTCCGGCTGTTTGAAGTATATTTTACAAGTGTGCATTGGGCCTTTGGGATGTTACACTGAAAAACCCAATTGTACAGTTACCATGGGAACCCAATTAGAATAGATTGCTGGAGTTGTTTTTTTTTTTTTTATCCAGGCTTTCATCTTGACCAAAAAATCTAATGTACTTTAAATGTTTTCATATGGAATTTTATTCATGTAGTGACTTGGTGTAATAGGTGGGTTTAAATTTTAGAGAGTTCTGTGGATCCTGAATTTGTCTTTCAAGGAGAATCTTCCTTTAGTGTTTAAAAGTTGATGAAAACCACTTTTTATTAATCTGAGTTCTTACTGCCATCACATGTACTTCTCAGGCTGCAGTCTTGTGGGGAAAAAAACCTGGGAAGTATCTCAAAATCCAAGGACTTCTGTTCTAGATCATCAACAAAACGTAGCTGGAAAATTTCATGCCCCCTTTACGGATCTATTTTTGATGTAACCTCTGACTTTTCTGTACATTTTTGGTCTGTTGACATATCCAGAGGTTTGGAATGCTCCCAATCCTGGTCTGGTGAGGATGAGGACAAGTTACTCCGTGGTTTTTTCCTCACTTGTGGTCATTAATCCTTTCAGTTTATCCCTCTGCAAATGCAGGAGGAAATATTCCATTTTGGTGAATGTGTTGCTGCCATTAAGGTTTCAGTGCTTTAAGTTGTGACTGTGGTGTCTCAGTTTTGGGAATGTGACCTTGAATTAAGTGTTGTTGAACATCCTGAAGAAGTTTTGGCTTCTTGTCTTCCAAATCAACCTTAGGAGAACCCTTCAACTCAACATGGAAAGGAGTTTGTGGTGCATATATTGACCTTCCCACAAGGTCTGTGCAAGGTCGAGATGCATTTTGGGGAGATGATTTGGGCTTTTCAAGCCTCTTGTGTGATTTTCCCCTCTCTGGCTGCCAGGAATCTTGTGATCACCATGGTTTGGGAATTACCCAAGTTTCCATCACCAAAAGGAAGGCTTTGGACTAGAGGTGGTGGAGCTCAACCTGGGGCAGAAATAAGTGATGACAATGGTTGGTCCAAGGCTTTATTCATGATTTGGAGACTGGCATTGACAAGTGTCAGGGGTGTCCTGGTTTTGTTGGTTGCAGTGGTTGGTCCTGGCTCACTGTGCCACCATGATGTGCCATCCCTGCCATCCCACCAAGTGCCCTGGGAAGGTGTAGAAAGGCAGAGAACAGATACAAACTCCTGGGAGTATCTGTGTGACATTGGTGTGACTCTGTGCACTTACACCCTGCACCTCTCCTTGGTCTTTGAGTCAGGTTTGGAACAAACCTCTCAATAAATCTGCTTTTTTGAGGCAAAATTGAGCTTCACCTTTCACAAAAATCTGAAAAAACTGAGCATTGCCACATACTTTGAAAGTCAAAGCTCTGAGCTGACAATGGAAATAAATTGCTTTTTTATTTTTAGCTCTATCACAGGTATTTTAAGTAATACTATTATATTGCTCATCTGCCTGACTTATATTTAAAAATGCAGTGAGTGCTCTTTGCAATGCCTACATTGCAAGGTATGATTATGGTAGTTAAAATACTAATTATCCATCTTAATTTGAAACACTTAAGATGTAATATTAAGATTAAATGTTGCTGTTTGGTTTTAAGTAGTTGGGAAGTGCCTTGGACTTCAAGGCCTGATGTGTTGGAAGGTCTTGAAGAGCCTCAGATTTTCATAGAATTTCTTTTTTTAAGAGATTTATCATTTCTAAATGGGTACATTTTTCCTCTCCTGTGGAGTAAAGAGTTCCCTGACTTAACTGGAGCTGTTCCCATTGAGTCAGGATTCTGGAGCTGAGCTTTGGCTCAGATCATCTCCCTGATTTTTAAAAAACACAATATTAATGCCACATCTCTCAACAACAGAGTGAGCCTGGCTAAGTGGAACTGAAAAAAAATTGAGGGGGCAAATTAAATGCCCAAGAAATAATAATTATGTTGTATTTCAAAGGGGAGAGGAGAGAGGAACCAGTTGTATTTTTAAAGATATTATTTTTGATTTTTTAGTATTATATAAATAATGATACTGCTGAAGACTAGAATTATAGTAATTGGAGTTAACATGTCTTAGGTACTTTGTGGTTTGCAGTCTGTACTTGTAAACCCACAAGATAATGAAATCACTTGTTTTCCTGCCTTAAAATGTGATATTTCCTAAATTACAAAAGATTGGTTATTTTACTAAGTCACTCAGAAGTGCATTACTGCCTGTAAAAACTTATTAAATTAATATTTTTATTTTTAAATCATTCTTATTCCATATATAGACTCGTGCAGTGTTTGTTATGCAAGAAGTCTTCAATGTGCCATCTCATGATTTTTTTAATTTGATGACCTCATCAACATTAAAATTCCTTGTAAAAAGATCCCCCCTTTGGAAATTACATATATATATTGAACCTTTAAAAACTGCTAGAAGAGAAATCACACTACAGATATTCAGTTCTCCCTGTGCAATTCAAATTAAATAATCAGAGAATTATTTTTGTTCCTTGCAGGTGAAGACTTTCCCTCCACGATGGCATCAAGGCTCATTCCCAAAGTGAGTTTCCAGGAGAATCCCTTTGCATTTGGGTGTGCAGCATTACAAAAGAGTTCCCACAACATGGTTTTGTCCCCAGTGCCCAGCAGTCAGGATAAAGAACCCAGCTGACAAGATTGATGGTGCCCTGGAAATCTCTGTAGCTCTGTCATGGTTGGGAACAGGCAGCAGTGGCCCTTTCCCCAGCACGTATCCATCTGCCACAGAGCAATGTGCCATCTCATGATCTGCTTTTTCACTTCTGGTGGCTGCTCCCATTTCCTAAGAAACTCCTCCCTGCAAAACAGGCTGAATTTTGGGGCTTGGTGCTTCAGTGGGGTGAGTGGAAGTCAGTAGCTTTACAGTAAAATGGGAAAAAATGGATGTTTATCCAGATATTCAGATGATTTGCCTTCATGAAAGAAAGGCACCAACATGTTTTTAGTCAATAACTCTCTCCCTGAAATAATTGAAGTGAACTTTGGAAGACACAAATGCATTTTTTCTGTGGAATATCTATTTTTGTAACAGTGATGCTCCTCTAGGAAAACAGTTCTGGTACAATCACACCTGCATTTCTAACTATTCATGCTGGCAACTTCTATTGCTGCTACAATGTCTTAATATTGGCATCTCCTGTGGTTTTAATCTGCTTTACATAATGTCATGTGGCTTAGAAAAGGAGTGTTTTGGCATATTTTGTGTCATCTACCTCTTTTCTACGAAAGAAAATAGTTTTTATTTTTTCAAATGGAATGATTGAGAAAGAAATCCAGGCAAATAAGCTCTTGCTTCACTTTTTTGTTCTGAACAAGTGTCTGTTTAATTATATTTGTGCATCTTCCAGTTGCAAACATCCTTCAGCAGGTTCCTGGAATAATAGAGAAATATTTGGGAGGAGGAATCCCTGGTTCCCTGTCATTCCAATCAAAGTGTGATATAGCTGGCAAGCAACATGAAACTAATAATTTATTATCTAACCTTTTCCTTTCTCCCACTCTCCCATGGAGTTGGGAGGTGCAGCTTTAGCTTTTGGGGGAGTTTTCTCCATTTGATATATGAGAAGACAGAAGGTTTAAAGTAAAACACTCAAACTCTGCCAGGACTCTGCAGACACTTCCCCCACTCTGGATGCATATTAATATTTCTGTAATTCATGATTTTAGGGGTATTTTCAGGGTGTGATCAGTCCCAGTGGGACTTTGAGCCCATCCCACAGTGTGTGCCTGACACGTGGGTTTTACAGGAATCACTTGGCATATGGAATGTGCTGAGCAGTTTTTGAGCAGGTTGCTGAAAATTGGTTTGGAAAAGCAGACAAACATGGGAATTTTCCACAATCACTGTATCTGTCTCCCACTCCATCCCTGATTCTGTTGCAGGGACAAAAGATGTTGGGTTTGGCTGGAAGAGGCTGGAAGATGCTCAAGCTCTATGTGACCATATATAGGGATATCTCTGTATTTAGGAATTTGGGGGGGGATTGGTGTTTCTAGTTCATTAGAAAATTCCAAATGTCATCTGTTCCTCTTAATTTCTTTTAGTTATGAAATTTAAACTTAGTACAAGAATCTGTTTACTCTGATTCTTTGCTCTCTGCTAGTGGTAAAATACCCTGAATCAAGCAGAGCTTGAGGACTGTAGGAAAATTCAGGTGTGTGTGTGCCAAGACTGTAGTCTGGTATTTTTATATGCCTTTTTGACACCTCCTGTGTGTATTTTTTCCATGTATTTTGTATTTTTAGTGAATTCCTAATACACATTTTGCTGCTTCATTTATTTAAATCTGCTCTACTCACTTCAAAAAATTCAGTGAAATTCTTTCCTCGAACACAACTCAGATTCCTGACTCTCCTTCAGCTTAAGGAGCACTATTAATGGTTTTGTTCATATTGCT
This sequence comes from Calyptomena viridis, assembly GCA_013390005.1. Taxonomy (NCBI): domain Eukaryota; kingdom Metazoa; phylum Chordata; class Aves; order Passeriformes; family Eurylaimidae; genus Calyptomena; species Calyptomena viridis. Next base: position 289,832 of record WEIV01028315.1, on the reverse strand, counting down.
TAGATTTATTTTGTTATTATTCTCCAGCTCCTACTCTTCAGGTAGAGCTATTTTGGTATTATAAAGGATGATGGATTATATAGGAAAGTTTCTTTTGAAGCACTCCTGATATTGTGCAATGCACTTGGGGGTCAGCTACACTTGACTGATGCATGATTTATCCCATGTCCCTGCCACTTCCTGAGATAAAGCTGCTATTTTATCAAAAATGCCAGCAAGTGTGATTTAGAATTTATACCCCTCCTTTTTCAAATAATTGTTCTGATTACTTTCTGGCACGGCAATAAAATGATAAAGGTAATTGCACACAAATGTGAGATAGCACCAAAATACAATAAAATTAACCTGAATTAGCTTGACTTGTCGATGAGAAGTATTTATGAAATGTATTTTTGCAATAAGGGAGACTGATATTATAGCTGGAAGGTGAGTTATTGCCTTAATGTAATACTGTTTGAAATTTAAAAAAGAGACTGTTACAGTTGAGGGTGATTGTGCCTTTGAAATTAAGTTGAAGTGATTCTTATAATTGGCAGCAATAATGCATTGGGAAGGTAATATCTTTTATTGTGTTATGCCTAGTTGCATTATCTTTTATTTAGCTGGTCCTGACTCCAGCTCTGCAGAGAAGACAAGCAGGAGCAGATCAGGAATTTTGTGGATTTAAGTGATACAAACTTGAAATGTTACCCAATATTAAAGTCATTCTTCTGCTGTTTTTTTTTTTTTTTTTTTTTTTTAACCCATTTTCAGTTCCCCAGCACCTGATAGGAGGCTCATTTGATTAAAATTTCATCTGTTTGCCTTGTCTTAGAGTAGTTGCAGGTATTTACATCCCCAGCTGAAGCCTGGAAGGGTCGTGTGCTCCAGCCTTGCTGGGCCTGGGCTTTGCATCAGGTGCTGCTCTGGGCAGTTCCTGGTGTGTTTGTCAGTTCCTCAAGGAATAACCTCTTAGGAAAAGTGTATGTGCACTTTGACAGCAAAACTTCCTGGGTTTGAAGGAGTTGAGTTTCCAACCTTCAGGATCGTTGAGGTTGGAAAAGCCCTCCCAGCCCATGGAGTCCAAGCTGTGCCCCATCCCCACCTTGGCCCTGAGTGTCACATCCAGCATTCCTTGGACACTGCAGGGATGGGGATGGGACATCTCTTCCAAGGCCTGACCCCCCTTTCCAGGCCCAAATTCCTGCTCCTGTCCCCCCTGCCCCTGCCCTGGCCCAGCCTGAGGCCGTTCCCTCTCCTCCTGTCCTTGTTCCCTGGGAGCAGAGCCCGACCCCCCCCGGCTCCCCCCTCCTGGCAGGGATTGCAGAGAATTCCAGGTGCCCCCTGAGCCTCCTTTTCTCCAGGCTGAGCCCCCCCAGCTCCCCCAGCCCCTTCCCAGCTCCTTCCCTTCCCTGCACACGCTCCAGGCCCTCCAAATCTTGGGAGAAGCCCAAAACTGGACACAGAATTTGAGGGGCCTCAGCAGAGAGGGAATATATAACTAATATCTTGAATTTAATTGTTGAAGTCCTGAACGTATCAAGGAAATTCAGACAACTGCCCCTAGACTTCTCCTTTTCATGAGGCGTCATAACATCACAGAATATCCTGAGTTGAAAGAGACTTGTGAAAACTCAACCCAGGAACAATTAAATACCAATTCTCAAAGATGAGATTCTTCATCTTTGTTTCTTTAATTTATTTCTTTAACTGTTTGGCAACAAACCCCTTAATTATGTTTTATATATACATTTTATACATAAAATAAAAAAATAATGCTTTATTCCATATGACTAAATGTTAAAACATGGTACAACTCAACAAAATATAATACTTTGTAGGACTTCTAATTGAATCTTCTCCCATATGATTTCCAGCCTAAAATTGAGGGCCAGGGGTGGTTTAATCCCTTTGACAGGTCTTTGGTAGGGTAAGAATGACAATGTGCTTCCACAGCCCATGGAAGATAGACCAGGAAATGTGATTTATGGGCTGGTTCCTGGTGGGATTTGTAGGTATTCCTTAAGAACAAGGTGTGAAAGCACTTGTTGCCATAATTTGATTACTACAGGAATATATATGGTCCTGTCTACTACTTTCCCTGCTCTTGGCACTCCATTTCTTACCCAATTCTACTCTAATTAATTATATTATCTCTAGGCAGCCACAGTTTTGGATGAGATACCCTAAATAACCGTGTTCCCACAATGGTCACTAATTTTTACAACTAATTAACATACTTTCTAATGCTATTTTGCTTCTATACTGTATGTAAATAGAGACTTGTTTGGGTCATAAAACACCTCAAAGATCCTAAAATGTTAATTTTTGCTTTGTGTTATTGATACAAAATGATGTAAATACTCCACTGTATATATGGTTTAAAAGCCACGTGGATGCTGTACTTGCCTCACATTAAAATTTCCTGTGTAAGTAAGAGCTGAGGAAAGATGAAGGATGTGTTTACTTGTTTTTGGAGGAAATAATACATCAGATTTCCTGTTTAAACAGTCCACTGGGTCTTGTGTTTGAGTATCTGCTGACACCATCTCAAATCAAAGCTTGGCATGAACAGCAGATGGGAGTCAAAAAATGCACTTGTTGAGTCTGGAATGCAACAGTACCACCCTACCTGCCTCTTCCAGAGCAGGAAAAATGGGTTTATTACAATTAAAATGCCCTTTAAGGAAAATAAAGCAGTCTGGGATAGCCCTGGCAGTGCACTGGGAATTTGTCAGTGCTCCTCTCTGCCAAAGCATCCGACTGAAGGTGCAGCCAAAGAGCCAGAGGCGACCAGTGCTTGGAAAGACACTTCCCTGGCTTGGCATTTCGGGGGCTTTTGATTGCCTTCCAAAGAGGATTAGTAGCATAATACGATGGGACAACAGAAACTTGCTTTTGTTGTCTTTGATTGTTTAATAAAGAATTATGTGTTTGCTCTCGTCGAATACTTTTTAAATGCCGTCGAAAGCAAATGTTGCTCCGTGTGAACACACGTCCCTCTGGTTTTTTGGGAGCTTGTGGGAAGTGGGAAAAGGGAAGAGAGGGACTGATTTCGAATGTACATTCAGTGTGTATTTGTGTGTGTTCAGAATATGCAGCTTGGTTCTGTACCTTCACATTTTTTGTGGGATTCGTTCTTCGGAAGGTAAAGAAATTGTATCACCCCAAACTAACCCTGGATTTGCTTCCAGCCTGTCTGAAATTCCCTTCCCAAACCTCCCCAAGACAGGAAATGGGGAGGTTTTGTTTTCCTACCCTCTGAAGTTACAGGTTTGGCTTAACCAGGGTTAGATTTACTTAGGGAAGCAGTGGAGTGTTGGAATATTTCAGGGCACCTTTTCTTTGGAAGCCTCACCTGGATTTCAGTCCTGCTCTTCAGCTGGGGGGGTGTTTATTGCTCTTGCAGCACAGACAGAAATACATGGACCTGAATTTCCAGTGCTGGGTTCTGGAAAGCTGGAATTTGGCTTTGGATACTGTAGGAAGAAGAAATACACGTGGTACAGACAGTTTTGGGGGGATGTGGAAGGGGAAGAAGTGGCTCAGGGCCAGGTGGGTGTTTGTCTGCTTCACAAGAACCTGCTGCAGAAGATAAAGGACTTGTATTTTGGAAGATCAGAGGTAATTTTAAATGTTATTTTACTTGTTAGCAGGTTGTATTGACAGAATTAAATCTGATAGCTACCACAGTGGTGGTTTTGTTTCAAGGCTTTCTTCTTGAATTTAAGCAATGAATGTAACACCTTTTCTTCCTCAATAACTTTTGCCTTATTTGAAAACTTGGCTTTCCTTGGATTAACAATTTTACATTTGTGTTTTAACCTGGAAAGAAATCAAACATCTCATAATAAGCAAAAAGACTTAAGAATTAAATGTTTCTATGTAGTTTTTATTCCAGCATAGCAAAATGTGACTAATATTCCAGTATATTAAACTATTTCTGGCTGTGAAACATCCATACAACTTTTCCATTCTTTCCTCCCTGCAGTAAAATTATTTGTAGTACAGAAATTCTTTTTTTTTCTCTTGAAACAGTAGCATTTGGAAGGTGAAAATAGAAATGATTCATCAAGATATTAACAGGAGTAGATTGTTAGATTGTTTTGATTGCATAGATCCTGTGTTTTATTCCCAATCCTTAATCTTTCTGTGCTTTAGAACACTAAAAAATGGCTTTTTCCTCTAAGATTGGCTGCATTAAGCTGGAAAATTACCCTCCAGCCTGCAGTATATGTGCACAAATACATTACCTTTACTATTAATATCTTTTCCCATATTCTAAATGTACAATGGATTGTTTCCTTTTAAATAAACAGGCAGAAACCAGTCAAACAAATACAGGAAGTTTTAAACTGTTAAGGAGATGCAGAGAGAACTATAATTCCATGAAAACCTTGGATGGGTGACCCATCCTTGTGCCAACCCAGGGCCTTGGGCAGCCTTGTCACCTCTGCAGCCCCACGTAGGGGGGGAGAAGCTTTTTGTAACTAAAACATATTTTAAACATAGTTTTTAATGGCTCCTGATTGGTTTTTGCCTTGGACAGATGTGATTTGATGAGGATTTTGTTATGAGAAGGATGTAAAATCCAGTAGCAAATTCCCCAAATCTGTGAAGATTTCCTCTTAAATTTAAATCCAATATTTCAAGCTTTCACCAAATTTTAATTCTAAACTTGACTCAATACCAGGCAGGTCAGAGAACATAGTGATACTCATAAGAAAGGTGCTGGAAGAGTCCAGGACTGGTGGTTTTTTTTCTGGAATTAGGATGAAACAGCAGCTATAGTGGGATGAGTGTCAACATCCCCAAGGGATCTGTGCAGACAGTGATCTTTTGGGATAAATACATCCAGAAATTCAGGTTTTATGGCTCAGAATCCCTCTGATTTGTGCTATTTGGGGTCCTTTGGCAACAACTTTGAGGTTTTGAAGCCAGTATGTGGTTATGTCTTAGCCTGGCACTGCAGCAAAATTGCACAAGAAACCTCCTACAGCATCTGGAGGGTTTCTTAATTTTTAAATAAGTGACTTTCATGATGGGAAAGAACTAAATTGAGCATTTCCAAATGTAAAGAAATGGTAGAAATAGGACCATTTGGGGGTTTGAGAAATGCCAAATGAAATGGGAAATAATTGTAATGCAATTTCCTCCTGTTGGTTGTATTCACATTCTCAGGTAACTCAGCAATTAACACTTTCTATTAATCTGAAAGGATCAAGTGACCTGTTTCTTGGAGGCAGCTCTGACCTCTCCCTGATTAATGCACTCAGACTCTTTTGGTATGAAAAAATCAGATTGCAGGATGTGGGAGGACACATCAGCTTTGCCAGTTGAATATGTTCTTTTTGCCTCGATTCTCAGAAATATTTGAGGGGGGGAAACAATTCCTGAGGAACTTCCTTTGATGTTCTGCCCTGTGCTGGAGCCTAATGGAAAACCCTGTTAAATCAGGTGCAGGGGGGGATTATTGTAAGTTTATATTGTTAAAGCAGAGGGAAGGAAATGGAAAACGTGTAGAGGGGGGATCCATCAGAAACAGAAATCTTCTTCTTTCCCAATGGGAAGGACTCAGTGCTCCATAATACTGGAGAAAAAACCTGTGAAAAGGGGACATCTGTGATCTCTTTGGCCACAGCCTTCAGACAAACCTGGTTTTAAGGCAGATTTTGGTGTCCTGAGGGCTGAAGGGTTGTGGGTGCCAACACATCCATGGGCAGGTGCATTTTTCCAGTGGAAACCTCTCCATGGGATTTTAACACAGAAGTTGGGAGGTGATTTTTGTGGAGATATTTGGCCTTTTTTCACTCCTCCAATTCAGTAGAATCACAGAATAAGGTTGGAAAAGTCCTCCAAGATCATCAAACCCAACATCAACCAGCACCGTGTTCACCACTAATCCAATTCCCCAAGTGCCACATCCACGAGGTTTTTTGGACACTCCTGGAATGGTGACTCCAACACTTCCCTTGTCAACATTTTCTAATGCTTTACAACCCTTTCTGTGAAGAATTTTTTCCTAATATCCAACTTAAATCCCTCTGGCTGGAAAACACACGACTTGTTTTCTTGGAGAACATGGAGCATGGAAACACTTTCCTGTGGAATTTTTAGAACCTTGTTGATCCTTGAGATTTCTCTGCATTTTTTATTTCTCTATTCCTTACTACAGATATGAATTGGATTCTAGGATCTAAGACCAAAGTACAAGCAATTTTTGAGGGGTTTAGGAACAGTAGAACATAGAAAATAATTTGGATTTATTTACTGTAGTGTGAAAGACTAATGCAAATTTAAGTGAAATATTTAATCAAGCGGGAGGTGTTTTAGTACTGAAATCCTTGGCAGCAGCAGGGCTAAATTCCACTAAATTCCACCTGAATTTAGTGGAAAGAGTAAGAGGTGGGAATCCTTGTCCAAAGTCATGGAGCTAATGCTGCCTTTTGGGTTCCCAGCACCTCATTTAGGAGATCAAACTTGCTGTTGCTTTGCACCTTTGGCATTTGAGCCCTGGGAAAGCAATTTGGGCAGGACATCTCCCTTTCCTGGTGGTGTTCAGGGCAGGTGATGTGTAATTTAGGAGGAGCAGGTGCCAACAAGGCCTGTGCTGTTCCAAAGTCATGGAGCACGTGTGGAAAACGAGGGATCCTTTATACAGGACATGAACTCATAAATCACGTTCTTGCTGATAAATCTTCCACTGTGAAAACCTTTTGATACTTGTCTGTAATTAGTGACAAAAAGGACTTAATTCCATGGGCTAATGACAGTCTTCCAGTTTTCTGTGGAGTCTTTAGCAGCCCGGTGATAGAGATTTACATACCTTAAACCTACATTTTTATTGCTGTTGTTAGACTCCAGAGGATGGCAGGAGGTGCTTCTTCTCTAAAAGTCCTGTTTTTTCTACTTAATGCCAAAATTACAAGGTATTTTGACACAGTTTTGTGGGAATGACAATGGAAAGGGAGAGTGAAGGTGGAGTTTATCCAGAATCCAAAGTTCTTTAAATTATTCATAGAATCCCAGGCTGGTTTGGCTTGGAAGGGACCTTAAATCCCATCCAGTGCCACCCCTGCCATGGGCAGGGACACCTTCCACTGTCCCAGGTTGCTCCAACCTGGCCTTGGACACTTCCAGGGATGAGGTATCAACAACATTTGTTTGCATAAGCTGGAAAAAAAGCAGTTTATTTGGAATTATTAGGTGTTTGCTTTAAGCTGCTTTTCATTAGGGATGGGAAGATGGTGTTGAGCAGATTGTGGCTGTGGGAAGGACATGGACAGGAGCAGGATTTCGGTGGCCACCAATGTGCAGTAAAGGTGGTCTGAGCATTTGGTGATTTCAGCTGGTCAAGTCTAAAGGCTGTTTATTTGCAGCTGGAAACTGCTGCATTTTAAATCTTGAGTAAAATTTTACTTTATTTTAAACAAGCCCTGCCAGTTTATTGATTGTTACCTCAGTCTCCTCAGGCTCATCTCAGTATCTGTAGGTGAATCATAGAATAGAGTCATTAAGGTTGGAAAAGACCTTTAAAATGACCAAGTCAAACCATCAACCAGCACCACCATGTTCACCACTAAACCATGCCCTCAATCAATATTATTTTTGAACATTTCCAGGGATGGTGACTCCACCACTGTCCTGAGGAGTCTGTTCCAAAGCTTGACAGCCATTTCTGTGAAGAAATTTCCTCTAATATCAAATTTAAGTAGTGAAATTAGTATTTGGGCAGAGGGCTGTGCACTGTAAATCCATACAGTGACCTTCATCCTGGAGGCTCCCAACCCAATTGTATATGGATGTGGATCTATGTCAGGCAGCTTCATTCTTTTATAAAAATAACCCTTTAAATATTGCTGCCAGATGAATATGATAAACAAGACTGAAAATACAAGTTGTAGTCACTCAAGGTTTCATCTATAAAGTTTAGTTCAACTTGGTGAGAACTCATTGGGTTATTGATAGTTTTCTGTCTCTCGTTGCATCCCGGGTTTTGTTCTGATGGAAAAGCTGTCCTCTGATCCCAGAGTTGTTATATTCCTGGAGCACATGGTATGAGGTTCAGTGCATCTAATTCAGGGCTGTCACACCAATAAACATGAAGAATGTACACTGGTTTTCCACATATGTAAACTTTTACCACTTATTTACTGACTTTCTGCTGCTCCAAAAGTTCACCCCTATCCTCAAGGAGGGAGAAGGAATGAGGAAAAAGCTGGTTAAAATGGAGACTTTCTTTGTAATGCCACCAAACATTTGATTATTTGGCAAAAAGCTGATTTGGATTGTAGTCAAACTAAATAAACCACATGGAACCTGCAGTTCTTGAAGCCCAGAATGCTGTGCAGAACTTCTCCAAGCTGAGTAAATTTAAGTTGGTTTCTGCATGTCTGTAACTGAGGAATTGTGTCAGAGCTTCCCAAAATTCAGAAGTTTACTCTTGCCCTAGTAAGCAAAACTGTCTATTTTAATTTTTTTTCTCTCCACACTGATTATATTGCCATGGATTGACTTCATTCCACAGCACTTAATAATGGGGTTTTAAATGATTGTCTTATTTTGAAAACAACTAATTATTGTGCAGCTGGGAGCAGTGGGCAGCTGTAAGTCATTATGCAGAGACTTGGTCTCCTGATGCACCTCTAGTCTGTCATTCCTGCAATCCCAGAATGGTTTGGGTTGGAAGGACCTCAAATCCCATCCAGTGCCACCCCTGCCATGGACAGGGACACCTCCCACTATCCCAGGTGGATCCAACCTGGCCTTGGACACTTCCAGGGATCCAGGGGCAGCCACAGCTTCTCTGGGCACCCTGTGCCAGGGCCTCCCCCCCCTCCCAGCCAGGAATTCCTTCCCAAGCTCCCATCTCTCCCTGCCCTCTGACCGTGGGAAGCCATTCCCTGTGTCCTGGTCCTCCATGCTCAGGGTTGGACCTCCAACATCCCATCCTGTAACACTGAGAGACCAACGAGGCTTCTTGGATTTATTTTAACTTCCCTGGGAGGGTGGGGAGGCCCTGGCACAGGGTGCCCAGAGAAGCTGTGGCTGCTCCATCCCTGGAAGTGTCCAAGGCCAGCTTGGAGCAACCTGGGATAGTGGAATGTGTGGAAGTAGATGGTCTTTACAGTCCCTTCCAACCCAAACCATTCTAGGAACCTTTTATTCCATGTTTACTGGTTCTGTCTCCTTATGCTGCCTCACAACTGCTTGATTTCTCCCTTTTTGCCCAGTTTCACACAGACTCAGCCCTTTGGAGCACATGGAATTTGGCCCTGGCTGCACAGCTCCGAGGGGATGGCTCTGGAGTGACAGTGTCTGGGTGGCTGCACTGGACATACTTGTGGTGTCCTGTCCTGTCCTCCTGCTAAGGTTGTACAAACCAAACTGGAAATAAAACTCCAACATTGCCTGAGTCAGATTGGAGTGGTTGTTTTCAGCCAAGATGAATTTGACAAGTATGTTATTGTTGGTCTTGTCCAATATTGGGAAATACTTGGCAGCTGTTTCCAACTCCATCCTATCAGTAATCATAAAACCAGACTGGTAACAATGGGAATAAAAAAATGTTTCTTCTGTTAAGGAATGATTGATTTTTTTCATATATTTTTCTCCAGCAGACATATTCTATTTGTGTTCCAGCCATTATTTGCATAACACTGCTGCTCTAAAGCACCGAATTTACTTTGTTGTCACAATAATCCTGTTCTAAATAAGTGTCAGAACACATTGGATTTTAGCTGATAAACCAGCCATGAAACTGCTGCTGTTTCAGATCTTTATGAAGATGACTGTTCTGCTAGTTAATGTGGGGTTTGAGACTGATTTAGACCCTGATTTCTTAGGATGGATCATTTTAAGTTAGAGTTTTGAAAGCAAAGCCGTAGTTGAGGGAACTTGAAATTCGCCGTTTTACTTTTGAAAACGACTCAATACCTTGGGATATCTGTTTCTTGGTGAAAATACATGTAATTAAAGAAGGTTTTGTCTTCTTGAACAGGTGAGTTCCAAACAGGGAGACTCTCTGTGCAAGGAGAAACGTGTGGTTCTGCTCAGCCCCGTGGGAAAGATCGAGATCTGCGGGTGTGAAACAGGCTTACATGAAATAAAACTTCCCCAAATGAGCGTGCTGCCAAGTGGGTGAGTTCTGTCCCATTGATCCTGTGCTTATGGATGTGGTAGAGGAAGGAGATCACCCAGAGAGTCTGTGCACACTTGTTTTTACCAGTCAAACTGGGAGCTCTGTACTGGTTCCTGTGAGAGGCAGAAGGAGCCTCAAGTGCCTTTAGGGAATTGTGTGTCCAAAACACATTCATTTCTCTGCTGCATTAATAGTATTACAAAGAAATGTTCTAAACTGGAAGTATTTTTTAATGTAGATTGTAAAAGTGCATTAAATTTGGCCACACGTGTAATTCTGTCACTGAGGAGCAAAACCCCCTCGTAGACTTCACAAATCCTGCAGGTAAAATATATCTATTTATATATATTATATACCTGTGCTCCAACAGGTAGAACCAACTGAATGGTTGCTTTAATGAAGTACTTGTGAGAGCTTGAGTTGGTTTTGCAGAGCTGTTGTGCCTTTGGAGTTTGGAACAGATGCCACATGGCAGTGGAGGTGATGTCTCAAATTCAGGCCTGCTTGGGGAGGCATTGGTGCATTTTATTGTTTAATGTTAAAGTGCTGTTCAGTCTGCTGGAGTCCATCTGGCCTGGGCAGGTCTTTGCTTTTGCCTTCTTTGTGGGGAAATGTTCAGTGACAGTTTTAGAAGGAGCGTTCAAATCTTTCAGGATTAGATGCCAAATTTCTATGCCAAATTTCTTTGCCAAATTCCTCTGCCAAAATCAGAGTTACTCCTTCTTTAAGTCTGGTCTCTTCAACTGTTTTTTGGTAATAAAATTGCAGTTTTGCCACAGCCTGTTACATCAATCCTCTTACTGACAAGGCTCAAACAGGTTTTGCTTCCTTCTCTCAACATTCTTTTTTTCACCCTGCTTTTGCTTCTGAAATTCTCCATTGATTTGTAGAGTGTCCCCTTTTCTGTTTTCTATTTTATTCTCCTTGTAACTGAAGTGTGTGTAAAATGAATCAGGAATATGAAGCATAATGTGTGTTCTACTCGAAATATATTTTTGCCTGTGATACAAAAACCCTCAAGCCTCTGAATTTGACAGTTTTGCCAACTCTAGTGATATGGAAATAAGTGCTTCACTTTCTTCACATGCTGATTTTAAGTGCTGGATTTCTGCTGGTGAGGAATGGAAATAAATGTATTTAGGATAAGGCTGAAACTTGCCTTTACTGCAGAGCTGGAGAACAACGAAACAGATGAGGATCTTCACCCTTGTCAAGGGAAAACATCAATGAGTGGTAGAAGAACAGGAGGAAAAAGGTCTGTGGGCTCTCAGAGCCATTCTTAGGGCTGGTGGATGTTCTTTAATTAGCAGAATAAAGAATAAATTAGGTTGAAGGTTCTTCAGCCAGAATTTTCACATCCTGGATCCTTCTAATTTCTTTTTTATTTTTTATCTGTTCTTTATTTTCAATTTTATCAGTGGTGAGCTGACTACATTTTGAGGCCTTTGTGGCATCTTGGTAGCACTTACCAGTTTGCATGATTTACATGTAAAAATTCCTATATTTTTACTCAATAGTAACTCAAAGGCAAGAAGAATATTCTTATTAAGCATTTAACTCTGAAAAAGAAAGGTGGGGCTTCCTTTTGTCTTTAACACTGATAAAGTTCTAAAAATTTTAAAGCCATCTGTAAATGTTTGTGCTGGAATATAACATTTAATCTCTTCTCCTCATCACTAGTGAATAGTTGTTAAATCTGGCCTCATTATTTTCCACAGAATAGAATAAAAACAAAGCAGTGCCTGGTGTTTCTCCTAACTGGCTAATAAACACCATGGTAAGAACATTGGAGGGGGGAAAAAAAAACATAAGAAACATAAAAATTGATTTTAATGGACCCCTGTCAGAGAGAACCATAATGAGCACAAGTCTGGTAATAAATATTGGTATTCTGCTCCACGGTGCTCGGGACTTCTCATGTGGAATTGCATGGAACAATCAATATAGATTTTAGGGGTTTTTAACAACAAAAATAAGTAAACCTTTGAAATATATAAATACTTAAGACTTGCAATCTGTCAGACAAAGCTGGTGGTTGTAGAAAAGGCTGATAAGAGTGTCTGGTTAATGGCATAATCGCTTTGTGGAGATCTCAGCTCTATTTTACAGCTTGTAAAATGCTGGGCAATTAATCACCTGAGATTACAACCTACTCAGTGATGGCTCTCCTTAAAACTTAAGAACACAGGCTATAATGGAGCCTAAAAGGAGAAGCAACAAAGTAAAATCCAGTTTCACTGTGCTGGAAAGAAATGGATCTATTAATGAGATGAAACTAATTGTACTAAGGTGAGGTTGTGGAGGCTGAGGGGGTTTGGGAGTCCAGACATGTCACAGTGTGATGGTTTCTGTTTGGAAAGGGGGAATCTTTAACCAGGATTTTAAATCTATTTTGTGGACTCCTCATCCCTGGAAGTGTCCAAAGCCAGGGTGGAACAACCTGGGACAGTGGGAGGTGTCCCTGCCCATGGCAGGGGTGGCACTGGATGGGATTTAAGGTCCCTTCCAAGCCAAACCAGTCTGGGATTGTATTTGTATATATACATAAAATAAAATTTCACACGGATAAATGGGGAATTTCAGCTGAATATGATTGTGGAAGTTTTAATTTACTGACTAAAATTGTTTCTAACCATTTTGCAGTTGGTAACAATTGGTTAACTTAAAATGGTGACTTGAGATCACCTATTTCTGCTTTAGTATTGAAATTCTGGATTGTTTGTCATTGTCAATTAATAAAACCCTGAAGACAGAGCTGGAATAGCTTTGGAATAATGAATTCCTTATGTTTGATACCCATATGGTGTATGGTGGAGGCTGCAGGAGTTTTAACCTCCATACAGCACCACGAGGAGATTCATGTGTTGGGCTCAAGATGTGTCCACTCATTATAGAGCTGTTTCCAAAATCAGTTGCTTCAGGGTTGTAAAGTGGGGCAAAAAATACACCAGAGGTGAAACTTGATTTTATAAATTTCTCCGTTTTTCTAAGAACTTCAACTTCACAGTTCATATGTTAAAAAAACCTTTAAAATATATATGACCTGTACACATATATATATATATATGTCAGAATAAGAATCACAGAATATTCTGAGTTGGAAGGGACCCACAGGGATCAAGTCCAACTCTTAAGTCAACATATATATATAAATATATATATACACACACATACACTTAGTACTGTATCAGAGTTTTTCTCTCAGTATATATAAATCTAAAGATTAGTTTTGATCAATATTCCTCCAGTATTCTTACCTGAAATACTGCAAATGTTTAACTCTTTTTGTTCATGTCCTAAAGAAAAACTCACTTTTTCTCCGTTATTTTATTTCTAAGTGTCTTCAGCATCTCTGAAGTTTCAGAATTAATATTTTTATTATTGCACTGTGGTGTTCCCACACTGGGATGGCTGTTTTCAGGAGCTTTGTCTTATTCCAGAGCTGGAATTCCTGAGCTTGGCAGTTGGGATGGCAGCAGGGAGAGCATTTTCCTCGTGTTGAAAAAAATCCAAATTCTTTCAGGAATTCTCTTTTCCCTCAAGAAAACTGCTCTGGTTTTCCCAGCTCCCTGCCTGGTCAGCACGAGGTGAGGGTTGTCTGTGCTGGGGCATGGAAGTTCAGTGGGAACAGGAGGATTTTGGTAGAAGAGCTGTTGTAAAACATGTTTTGAGGGAAACTGAGCTCCTTCCAGTGTGTGGTTGGAAAATCCTGCCCTGCTGAGCAAGGGGTCATGAACAGCATCACCCTCCTGGGTACTGGTGAGGGTGTGTGGGAAATGCAAGTTCAATTTGCCACCCAAGGGGTGGGCACAGATCCCAGGAGATGCCAAGAACCCTGATATTTACACCCACCTTGGGATTCGAGGATGCCACCAGGAGAAGTGGAGTTTCCCCACTTGAAAGCTGCTGTGATCTGTCACTGCTGTCCTTGGATGGGGATGATTTGGGGTCCTGCCCCTCCGGGCTGGGGTTCCTGGGGCTTGGCAGAGGATCCCGAGCCCCCGTGTCCTGCAGGACACAGCACTGCAGGTGCTCTGCTCCTCCTCCATGGACTTGGGAATTGGTTGGTTGTTGCTGTGGATATAATCCTGAGCTGGAGAGACTGCAGGGAAGTTTTTGGGTGCTCCCTGCATGTTTGAGAGGGTTGCGCAGGTTGACTTATTGCTTGAATGGTCAAAACATGCATATTCCTGATGCTGTTGGAATACCCCCTTGTGTAGGAATACCCAAAACTTCCCTTTTATGCTCTTTTCAGAAGAGTCTCTTGGAAGCAAGATGATCCCATCTGCCCCCTTTATTTCTTGCAGGTCATTTGCCATTTTCTTTACAGTTTTCATTTCCCTACATCTTACTGAGGGAGATCAGAGGAGTGGGAACAAGGAGCCAGTTTGGCCATTCTTGTATTATTAATCTGCCTAAACCTTTCCAGGGTGAATCTGCAGTTCAAGAGGTTTGCCAGGGTTTCAGTCAATCTCTGCCAGTGTAACATTATCAGAAACTCTCCAGAATCTCAGCTTAAACAGGTTTCCAGCTATTAGAGATTCAAAGAAAATCTCAAGTGTGTGGAAAGGCGGCGGATGCAGCGGCGCCCGGGGTCTGATAAGAGCCTGGAACAATAACTTGGAGAGGTGTGAACCACTCTGTTCATCTCTGAGGTATTTAATCATAGCCAGTGATGATGGTTTAAATGTCAACTTTGCTAACTGTTTCATTCCTCATACTGTAAAATTTACTGTGAGTGATATCTCACTTTGATGCCACAAGTGGGAGGCATTTGGGACGGTGCCACTCCTCCTATTTTTCCAATAAGCATCCACCAAGGCTAAGAAACTTAGTGGAGCTCAGGGGCACACTAAAAACCCTCTGAAGGAGGTAGGTGTGTGACTGCTCTGCTGCTTTCAATACATTCCTGGTTTACCATGAACATCTGATGTGACTTATGTGAATAGAGGATCCTTGGCAATGTGGTTTGGAAGAGGCTTCACTCTTCCCCATTCAACTGTTCCTTAAAATGTCTGTGTAACAACAGAGTTTTTCTGATTAAAATGGTGTAGAGTGAAACCTGAATGAGACAGACAGACTTGGAGTAAAGAAGTTCATGTTTTTGGGTGAGGTCTGAGAGTGGGAGCAGGGAAGGGGCAGGTTGTCTAAAGAAGGGCAATGGAATTGGGAAGGGGCTGGAGCACCAGGAGCAGCTGAGGGAGCTGGGGGGGCTCAGCCTGGAGAAAAGAGGGATCAGGGGGCACCTGGAATTCTCTGCAGCTCCCTGCCAGGAGGGGAGAACTGAAGGGATTTGGATCTGCTCCCAGGGAACAAGGGCCAGGAGGAGAGGGAACGGCCTCAGGCTGGGCCAGGGCAGGGGCAGGTGGGATGGCAGGAAAATTCCTTCATGGGAAGGGTTAGCCAGCCCTGGCACAGCTGCCCAGGGAGGTGGTAGGGTCAGTACCTTGTTCTTAAAAGCTTTAAAGTGCTGCTTGGGCTCGGAGAGCACCTGGTTCTTCTGGGTGATGCTCGTCCAGTGCTTGAGGCAGAATGCACAAGGATTTTTGATGTCTCTTGCCTTTTAACCCCTCACAATCCTGACAACATTGGTTTTCATCTTGATAAGTGAAGTGAAAGCCTGTTTTGGGTGCCAGTGTAGTCACCAGAAGAAGCTCAGTCTCACTTATGTTTCTCTTTGACAACCTTTTATTTCCAAATATCTTTTAACTTTTGGCACAAAGCTCTCACAAATCTCATGGAGTTTTCTGCCACTTGTCTTGGAAACAAAACATGCAGATGATGCTTGTTACTTCAAATTACTTCAAAACAACAGGAAAGTATATTTAAAGAAATAGGAAAGAAAGGAAGAAAAGAAATATTACCTTCTCTGGTAGAAGTCTCTACAAATATCCAGGCATCAATCTTTATTTCAGCAGATTCAATGGATGTGGCAGGAAGAGTTATTATGTAGCATAGTCCTCCTTTTATTAAAAATAAACTGGGCTGGGGTTTTTCATAGTTTCTTTGGAGATGCTACAGATTCTTTATGCTGCATCAAGCTAAGAAAACTTTTTATTGGAAATGGTGTTTCAAAAACTTAAACAAAATAACTTCCAGCGTGTTTTTACAGTTCAGGCTTTGTCAAAGCCTTACAGCTCAAATATGTGGTTTCACATGATTTAAAAGATGGTTTGCAGGAGAAGTTTTACTGTCAGGTGTGGATGGGGAATTTAATTCTGCATGATTAGCAAAACCCACGTTCTTTCTCACTTAAACTGAAGTGAATCTTGAGCAACTCCACTGCAATCAATACTGTGTGATTTTTCCTGACAGCACTGCTGCATTTCTATTGCCTGTCACAGGCACTATTGCAGCTTTCACATAGGAGTGGGTTTTGTAAGTCTTCAGTTGTGGTTTTGTCCAGAAATCTTGACAGAGAAGGTTTTGAGGGCTCTATGTGGAAAAATAAAATAAAAATCCAGATTTTTTTGGTGAATGGGGAGTGTTTTGGGTTCCAGAAAAAGGGGGATTGTGCCCCTCTGCCCCCCCAGGTGAGACCCCACCTGCAGAGCTGCTCCAGCCCTGGGAGCCAGGAAGGAGCTGGAGCTGCTGGAGAGTCCAGAGGAGGCCCAGGATGGTCAGAGGGATGGAGCAGCTCTGCTGGGAGGGAAGGCTGGGGGAGCTGGGAACGTTCACCTGGAGGAGAGAAACTTTGGGAGGAACTAATTGTGGCCTTGCAGGACCTGAAGGAGCCACAGAAACATGGAGAGGGACTTTGGACAAGGGCTGGAGGGACAGGACACAGGGAATGGCTTCCCACTGCCAGAGGGCAGGGAGAGATGGGATATTGGGAAGGAATTCCTGGCTGGGAGGGTGGGGAGGCCCTGGCACAGGTTGAGCAGAGAAGCTGTGGCTGCCCCTGGATCCCTGGAAGTGTCCAAGGCCAGGTTGGATCCACCTGGGACAGTGGGAGGTGTCCCTGCCCATGGCAGGGGTGGGACTGGATGAGCTTGAAGATCCCTTCCAACCCAAACCACTCCATGATTTCTGCTGCTCAGTTCTTCATGGCACTGATGTGTTCAAACCTTGAATGTTAAGGTGGACAATGCCACCAAAACCACTAAAAACCCTCTGCAGGGGAACACAGAGCTTTGCTGCTCATCAGGGTGTGTTTCTAAACCTCTGGTTGGCCCAGACTCCTGAAACAAGACGTGTTATAACAACCCAGTGATCACATTTTACAGAGCTGATATTTTAAAATGGCAAGAATAACCACAAAGTGTATTAGATAATATAACTTGTGCAGACACCCACTTGAAAATATCACAAATATGATTTTTTTTTCCTAGTGCAGAAGACGTAGAGCTGTAATAGTGCTGAAAAATGACCTCACCAAAGAGGAGTGTGAGAATTTGTCTATGCAGCATCATCTCTTCAAGAAATTACTCAGAAAATAAATCCTTCCCTGCTGCCCTGCCCTATTCTGTGCCACAGATACTGTGCCTGGTGTGTCTTTACTAACTCTTGTGTAATTCAGGCCAGGAGTGGAACCTTTCCACTTCTCATGCCAGAGGTAGATTAATGCAGTGGAGCATTTTTCCATTGCAAATCCTGGCTATAAGGATGGGAAAATGGGCTGCATAATGACATGGATTATGTTTCTATTATGTCCCAGAATTAGTGGTTATTCCTAAATATTGCAACTCTTCATCTTGGCTTGGATTTCTTCCATGGCTTTTGTGGTCCTCAGAAAATAATTTAGATGCACAGATAATGCTGAGAATAATTTAAAGTCACAGAGGTGTTTTGGGATGAGACAGTGGGGGGTGCCCTTCCACACCCACATGGATCACGGGAACCTTCTTGCAGCTCTCCTTGAGGGAGAGAACTGAGATGCAGGAAGTGTTTTGCTGACAAGTGTCTCTAATATCAACCTGGAGAGCCCTGTCTATGCAAGTGCTGTGATCAGAGCAACTCTGAGTGCTTGAGGGATTCCAAGGATTTGTAGGATCAGGGAATGGTTTGGGTTGGAAGGGATCTCAGAGCTCATCCAGGCCCACCCCTCTGCGATGAGGAGGAACACCTCCCACTATCCCAGGTTGCTCCAACCTGGCCTTGGACACTTCCAGGGATCCAGGGGCAGCCACAGCTTCTCTGGGAATTCTCTTCTAGTCCTTCCCCACTCTAACAGCCAACATTCCCAAGATCCCATCTCTCCCTGCCCTCTGGCAGTGGGAAGCCATTCCCTGTGTCCTGTCCCTCCAGCCCTTGTCCCAAGTCCCTCTCCAGCTCTCCTGGAGCCCCTTTAGGCTCTGAAAGGGGCTCCAAGCTCTCCCTGGATCCTTCCCTTCTCCAGGGGAACATTCCCAGCTCTCCCAGCCTGGCTCCAGAGCAGAGGGGCTCCAGCCCTTGGAGCATCTCCATGGCCCCCTCTGGATTCAATCCAGCAGCTCCACATCCTTCTGATGTCCAGAGCTGGACACAATTCTCCAGGTGGAGTTTCTCGAGGGCAGAGTCAAGGGGATAATCACTTTTTGGGATGCATCCCAGGGTTTTCTTGGCTTTTCCGTGTTGGGTGGCTTTTCCCAGCTCCAGCTGGAATTGGAAGCTTGGTCTTCACTGGCCACTTTATGTCCTGCATTTCATTGGAACTCAAGGATCACACGCTGCCAGTGCTGGTGCTAATTATAGCTGTTCTTAAAATGCCTCCCTTAATTCCTTCTATAAAAAGAATTTAAGACTTGGTAGGACAAAGCCCAGTAAATCATCCTGGAGCACAGAGCTGGGAGGGAATATGTGTCCTTAACCCCCAGGCACTTGTGCAATGGCTCATCTCTGCACTTCCAGGGATTTTCAGGGAAATGGCAAGTGTTCCTCCCAACCCCATGCCAGGAGAGAAGGAGTTAAATTCTAAAACCTTACCCTGTAACTGTAAATGCCATTTTTCTTTCTTCACAAATGTAACCTTTTAACATTTATTTTTAGCTTTTACATTAATATATGTAAAAATATTAAAAGCTCTTGTATATTACATTAAAAACTTATGTCAGCTGCCCTGCTTTTTCCTATTTATTAAAACTTTTCAAGCAGTGAAAACATTTTACTTGTTAATGAGGGGAAGAAGGAAAATTAATGACATAGAGCTCGGATCTTCCAAGATGTCTCCTTTTAACCATGCAAAACCAGCTCTTTTCCCACACTATGTAGTTTAATTTCTGTGTTAGGGTTCAGTAAGCAAATGCAAATAGATTTAATGATTTGCATCAGTAGATCACTTCTCAGTTTAATATCCTCTGATATTTTGGTCAAGGACTTTTTCTTTGAAAGGCTAGTGCTGTTTTGTGGAGGAAAAATATTAATACTGGTGGCATTGTGAGGTTCAAGTAAAGCAAGGGAAATGTATAACTTATTCAAGAGCAGCATCTCATATTATCTGCTCACCGAGATCATGCAGTGGAAAAAGTTAACGGGGAAAAGACACTTAAGAAATAATTGTGAATTGCTGATCATATTAAACATTTAGTAGTGGTTTCCATGTCGCATCTTATTCTCATTTTGCATCAGGATGTTGAAATCCTCATCAGATCTGGCAGTGGTGGGAGGTATCTCGCCCTGGGATGGAGAGTTGTCTTCTCTCCTCCAGGAAAATTGGGAGCAAATCCATCTGTTCAGTGCCAGGATGGTTTCATTGGTCTTATCAGTTGCTGCCTTACTTGAATCTAACTTTCCCGAATTCCTTAATGCACTTATTCCTTAAAGGATTAAATGAGAATAATTCCAAGGGTGGATATCTTGTATGTGACTCCACCAGCCCATCTTTGCTGGTTCTCCCCAATTCTGGTTAAGTAAAAAGAAGTTCTTGTTGGCTTTGGAAGAATTTAAGGTTGTTTAGTGCACATAAATCCTTCAGGTAATAAATACTCATAATTGCCTTGTTGCTTATTAAAATGGGCACTTGCTGGTGATAAAAACTTTTTGATGGCATCTCAATTTCTGAATAATTGTGGTGATCATCTAATCAAATTAGATTTTGAGCAGCTATCAATTTCTTCAGTTAATTTTGACCTTTGAGAGGCTCACTGTTGGAGGCTGCTAATATGTAAATTGTCATTTGTACTAATAGATTTTTAAATCGTATTTTACTTTCCTATTTTTATTATCATCACCATAATTTAAATCTAGACACGATGTCAGGATTGTCTGGTGTGAAACAGGACTTTTGCAGAGAACTTTCCTTTTGCCCGTGGTAGTTTGGAGCAAGAAATTATGAGATTAAGTGAAAAACTTCATCCTTTCAGTTCCCAGTCAGTTGTTTTCCTGTCAGTTGTTTTTCCTCTGCTTTATTGATGCCCATCCCCTTGGTTTTGTCAGGCCACAGTTGGGTTTTGCTTGTGTTGAGATGATGATGATGAACAGTCTCTGTGTGCATCCTGCTCCTGGCGATGCTCCATCAGTGTCAGGAGGGTGGGGGGTTTATTGTTTCATAGGTGCTGTGATGCAGGTGCTGATTTAAAATACACACACATCTTATCCTGGAGATGCTGGGCAGCCTCTGCCAAGGTTGTTCCTGTGGGCAGGAACGGTGTCCAGTCCTTCCTAACAAAAATCCTGAGCCTTTTCTATTCCCGATGGAAAGCCTCTCCAAAATTCAAAGGAATATGTTCAAAAAGACTATTTTTTTCCACGTTCATGGACCTGCACTTTGTGTGTTTCTTCTCACAAGCTGGTAGGCTGCTAACTTAGAAATAGTTAGGATCCACAGGTTGTTTTTCTCATGGAGTCGGGGCAATAAACTGATATTTCAAGGTTTTTATTTTAGGCATTGAAAGTTCCCTATAAGACAGAGGCTCTTACAGCTTCCTGCTTCAATAGGAAATGTCTAAATTGTTCCTAGGAGTGGAATCAAGGTTGTATCACAGGTTGCTGCCCAGGAGAACAAGTCTTCCTGAAAGAGTGGTGGTTCCTTGGTGGATCAGTCCATGCCAAACATGAAAAGCTCCCTAGGAATTCTCATCACCATCAGACAGAAGCTGTGAGATTATGGAATCACCATCCCTGGAAGTGTTCAAAAAACACATGGATGTGGCACTTGAGGACACAGTGGTGCTTGGACTTGATGATCTTAAAGGTTTTTTCCAACCTTAATGATCCCCTGACTCTTTGATTCTGTTATGATTATCTATTTTATGATATAAAATACAACTATGCTACCAAAATACAGCTTTTAGCAGGATAATTACACTCAACATCCTGGTGTGGAGATTCCTGGAGGGCTAAGGAGGATGGAGGATATCTCCTACTTTATTTTTTAAACTCTTCAAGTTCAGTGATCTGACTTGGAGGAGGAGTTGTTGAAAGTTTAAACACTGTAGGAAACTTGGCCATAAATATAAATCAGCTCATATTAAGGCAATTTGAGCTGTAATACCTCAATAATTTGGAAGAAGTCATTCTCCACAGCTCATGAATGTTCTTCACCTCTGAAAAGGGTTTGTTCTAATTTGAAATGCTGACATGGACACCTGAAGAATATAGAAAATGTCTTGTGTTTGTACCCTGAAATTCCAAAGCCAACACCCACTTGGTCTTTGAGTTGCACCTTAGACATCACAACTCTCCTTGAATTCTTTGAAACAGTGATTTCCTTTGATTTCTCCTACTGATGGTGGCCAGGACAACAAACCCAGGTGGATGTGGCTTTTTTTGTGAGGTTTTTATTGATTTCTTGCACGTTTTGGGAGGTTTTTCTGCCTTTGCTGCTCTGGTTGTGAACCCAAACCAGATCCCATTTTGCTGCGCTCCGGCGTTGGTTGGGATTCCTGTTGGCCACAGTTGGGATCAGCTCCCAACTCCTGCAGGTCCAGAGTTCTTTCTGTGCTGGGTAATATTGCTCGTGGCTCTGAGCTTGTCCAGATGCTCTTCATTTCTGCCCATGTCCTGTGGGCTTTAAGGTTTATGTGTCAGTGTGGAACAGAGGATATCCTCAGGGTTGGGATAGCGTGTCTCTCTTCCTGTCTGTTCTGGGAAATAAGTCTTGAAACCCTTTTGCAAAGAACTTACAGCAACAACAAAAGCAGAGAGGAACAAAAATCCCCTCGTGGTAGGTACGGTTTGCAGGGCGTGCAGGTAGTTTGGAACTGAACAAAGAATCTTTTGTCTGAAGTCATGATAAATCATGGTGAAAAGATGCCAAATGGCCAAAAAAACAACCCCCAGGAAGAATGGAGCTGGAGGAAAATAAAAATGTACGTTCTTGATAACACTTTGTACTTGCTGATAGTGCTGTGCAGGCTCTGAGCTTCCCTCTGAGGTGGGTCTAGAATATTGAACTCTTTTTTAGGCTAAAAAATTGCATGGACAGCAAAGTGTCACACTTTGAAAGCAGTGCCACCTGAACAGTCACTTCTAGTGATTTTTAGGACTAAAAATTTGGGGGTTTGTTGTTGCTGGATGTTTTCTAACTTGGACATGAGTGGCAGCAAAGGGCTGCTTTGGGTTGGGTTTAGCATTTGGGTCACTGAAGATACTTATGAATTATATCAGTTTTCTTATTAATTCCGTAAATTTGTTGCATCTTAATTCTTAGTTTTGTTGACATCTTTAAAAGAACCTTTATTTACTAATTTATTAAATAGTAGCATTGGTGGAACAATGAAATAAATCCTACCAGTTCTGCCATTTCTTCGTGTAACCCTTTTGCTTTATCTCAATTCATGTTGTAACTTTGTCTTCACTCCACACTTGTCTTTCAGGTCCATCACTTTGTTATCAAAATTCCATAGGAATTAGGATCATTTATTGCCAAGGGAACTCTCACTCACCCAACTTCAGACTGTCAGAGCAGCACTTGCAGAATTGGAAGGTCTGCTTTGTTTTGGGCTGCACGAGACACATCTGTGAACCTTAACTGGGAAATACCTTTTTTACTCATCCAGCACTTCCAAACTGGCAGTTTTCTTAAGTCCTGACTTCCCATCTGGAGTAAACGTCNCACTTCCAAACTGGCAGTTTTCTTCCCATCTGGAGTAAACGTGGCTCAATATTTCAGTATATTTTTCCTGCCTTTCAGAGATGATTCTTTGCTTTTGTAATTTCTGAATGTTCAACCATGATAAAGCTGTAAAATGCTTTTTGTTGTGCAGGGAAAACATCCATCCTTCCTCCAGTGCAAAGACAGATCTGAAACCTGAAAGAGCAAAGAAACATTTTTTTCTTTTGGTGTGGGAATAAAATTGATTCCAGAAAAAAACAATAGTAGTATTTTGGGGGATTTTTATTTGTCAAGCTATAGATATTAGTGCAGTTCATGGCTGGAGGAAAGATCTGCTGCTGAGAAAGTTGAGCATGGTCAGTTTATTAGGAATTGTTTCTGCTGAGGAGCTGGACATTTCCACAGGTTTCAGGTCTCCAGGTATGGAATACTCAAATTACAGCACAGCTGACCTTCCAAAGTAGAGGTTGAAATCCATCCCAATATCCTCTAGCTTTGTTCTAGAAAACCTCATTTAGGGTGAAACCCTCTTTGATTTGCAAGGGCTGAAGCAGCAAATGCTGTTCTGTTTGCAGGATACAATATTTAGCCATAATGCAGATGCCTTATCCCATAATGGATGTGAATGGAATCCACATGAATGGGAATGAACGCGTAGAGAAAAATTAAGCTGCAGTTTGCTGGTGTTATTACATGTTTTACAACAGAATTGCTGCCAGTTGTGTGAGGTCTTAAGTGTTTGACATCAGCTGGAGCGTGCATTTTGATCTTCATGTACCAATAAAAAGTTTCACATCTTTTATCATCTTAAAATACCTTCAAGGATAGAAAACTGTCTGGAGCTTCTGGCTTCGGGGTTTAGGAATGTTAATGTATAAAGCTGGGGAAAATGGGTTGATGGCAGTGTTTTAAAAAGACATAAAAATATAGCCAGTCGTGTTACTGAATGTCCTTCCTGAACATTTAATCTCATACATTTTTTTAATGTTCTTCTCCAGTAACTAAACATAATTTATTTGAGCTGCTTTTGCTCAGGCGTCTTAGAATCAGAATCCCAGACTGCTTTGGGTTGGAAGGGGCTTTAAAGCTCATCCCATTCCACCCTCCATGGGCAGGGACACCTCCCACTGTCCCAGGTGGCTCCAACCTGGCCTTGGACACTTCCAGAGATGGAGCAGCCACAGCTTCTCTGGGCACCCTGTGCCAGGGCCTCCCCACCCTCCCAGGGAAGAATTCCCTCCCAATATCTAAGCCAAAGTGACCCTCTCTTAGTTCCAAACTGTGTCATTCCCCTCTCAGCAGCAGCCAGGGTTTGGCTGTGCCAGGGAGCAGAGCGTGGTGCAGGAATGGCACCTCGGAAGGGAAGGAGGTTCATCACTTCTCCTTGGGCAGGACCATCGTGGTCCAACCAGCAGTGCTGTGGTACCTGACACTGAACCTGTTCTCAGCTGTGGGGAATGTTCAGCCTCACTGGAGCAGTGGGACCATCCCTGCCTGGCTCTGTCCTCGTAGGTGTGTCCGTAGGGATGAGCTGGAGATGTCTGTGGTCAGCCTTCGTCAGGGACCTGAGACAAGGCACTGGAGAAGTGGTGGGACACTTGAAAGGAAGGAACAGTGCTCTGTTGTGGAAAACCAGCCCTGTCCTGTGCAGCCATCTGTGCTGGAGCTGGGAGGGCTGGTGATGGCAATCCTGGGAAAAGGGGAATCTGCAGAGTCCTGTCCTGTCCTCTGCTTGCAGTGGTTTGTCACCAAAGCACTCAGTCCTGTTATACTCCTGTGGCATCTGAGGGTTTGCTCATTCAGCATGAATTTTGGGGTGTTTTAGGGTGGTAGTAAACTAAGAGTTAATGTTGTGGTACACTTCCCTGAGAACAGTGGGTTGGATGTTAAACACCTCAAAGAAACACCTCAGGTTCCTCTCAGGCGACTTTTCAGTGTAATGGTTTCAAAAAACAGCATTATCTTCATGGCACTGGTGACTTCCTCAAAATCCTTGTGGTGGGACAACACAGGGCTGGTTTTCCCACCTGGAAAACTTGAATTTCAGGTCATGGAGATGAACTTGGCCATTCTGGGAATGGGTGGCTGTAGCTACCAGGCTGGGTGGCTAAAATGTCCCCCAGAAATGTCCATGTCATCTTGGAAGTTTCCAGCAGTGGAACAGGATGAACCCCCCCCTTCTTGTACAGTATTAACTATTTCACAAGGATATGTGAACTTTGCAAACCTCTCTCCATATGTACAGCTTTGTGCTTGAAAGAGGGTTGAATATTGACCTAATTTGTCTTTTCAAAGGACACAGAGTTTTAGTAGAATACTTATGCTATTGAACTAGACAAATGCAGGTGCAATTCCTTGGGTAGTCGGTGCAGAAGGTTGATGTGCCTGAAGATTTACTGTGCATCACCTTAGCCATCATTCCCATAAGTATTAATTTTAACTCCACTAATAAGAAACTGAACAAAAGTGGAATTATGAGTTCAGTAGTATTCTATGAAAGGTCAGTTGTTAAAAAGGCAGAGGCTGACATTCTGTGAAAAAGGTGCCTTCATTAATCATCCTGATAGGATAGCATAGGATATTCTTGACCAATACCCACGTCCTCACTGTGCACTGTGCTGAATTCCTTGTAAAAAAACAAGGATTAGGTGAATGAATGCAGAATGACCATTTTTTACTACTGTAACGTTACTATTTCCCTGTTCAAAGTACAGAAAAATTAATGGAGACACTTTTATAAGGCAGACTGTCACGATTTTAAAAGTTTGTTAATTTTATAGAAGCATAGATTGTTCTGGGAGTAATATTTAAAAGCACAGTTTGTAAGAATATAAATGCAGTAATACCAAACACCAATATTAATGTAATTTATAAAGTATTTATGACCTCTTAGAAGTATTTTCTTATTGTGTTGTTTAAATGCACAGCTTTGCTTCACCATAATTCATCTCTGTAAATCCTGAACGATTACTCCTATATGAACCCACCAGTTCTAATTGCCACAGAAAACCTTTTCCTGGGTAAAATTATTATATTGAATTGTTTGTGTGTTTCTCCTTGTCCACCACAGTGATGGCAATTTGAAAGTTAATCCAAATTATATAAATTATTAAGCACAGGCCTAGTGGAACATTAATCAGGAGAACATCTTTATTGTGACCGTTCCTGACAGATTATGTTCACCATGATGCCCATTAATGCACTGCATTGTGAGAGCCCATGTCCATTACAGAATCCCCTTTGTTACTGGTGTCAGGTCTAATTCAGGGCAGCAAATCTCAGGCCAGGTTGAATATCTTTTTGATATTTGATGGAAAAATGCTATTTTGGAAGCGAGGGGCCTCACCTGTTTCATTCTCTCCAAGTTATTAGTCTGCAAAATGCAAAGTCTGCAATAGTCCTTTTCCCTTTAATGTCATAATTTTGCATAATGGCTGTTTGTGCTACATTGACTAAGTCCATGGATTGCTTAACATAAGTGATTACATTTTCCTTTGATTATCAACTCCCTCCATTAGAAAGACTGTACAAAAACTTGTAAATGATTTGTTGTTTAAGCTTTCTACTTCATTAGCTCCAACACACACTTTACAAGAGTTGTTGTCTAAGAGTTAGTAATATTTGTAATGAGCTGTATAATATGGGCCCTTTTACTAAATTTAAAAACAGATGGTATCTGTTAACAACAGTTTATCATGCAAATTGAACCCTGGCAAAAAAATTCTCTCAGTGGTTACGTTGCTCTAGGCCAAATCATGGTGTCTTGGTTGGGGTTTTTTTGATGCAAAAACAAATAGAAATAATTGTTGCTTTCAACAGCTGTGACAGATGCAAACTAATTATGGTCAAAACTCCCTGAGAAGTAAAAATCCCAACCTTTTGCTCTGTTTTTACTTTCAGAATTTGTCTTTTTTTCACATCAGGGCAGATTTTCCAGCTTTGTACCTGTGATTTTTCCCATTTAAGCCACAAAGCATCTGCAGAGGAAAATTTCCCTTTTGTGAGAGACTTGCCCATATTGATCTGAACAAGTGAAAAGATCAGAGGGCCTAATATACACATTTTTCTTCAAACTTTGAAAAAGCAAGGAAAACTGGATGATACGAGTCCGGCAGTCTTGAAATTATACCATCAAAAGAGCCCATTTGCAGGGTGTATTTGTTGTAATCCTGTAAGACTTCAAAATTGAAGTAGAGTGAGGACTCTACTTGCATATATACTATTGTAATGCCAATTTTTCCCCTCAAACTCTAAAAAAATGAGTATTTTTTTTTAATATGAAGCATTCTGAGTGCTCAGACTTGTGCTCTTAGAAGGATAGAGGGTCAGCCTTGTATCTGCCTGTTGGAATTAGTGCTAAAATAGGCAAAATCTGATCTCTTGGCCTGAGTTTTCTGCAGGTTCTTGTTGCTGTTGGTGAACAGTGTCTCTCAGGAAGATTCCATGAATTCCCCACTGGCAATCCCATCCTTTTGGGAAGAGTAATTTTGCCTGTTCAGCTCCTTTCCTGCATTCCCAGCACTGGCTGGACTTGCCCACCACCCCCTTTTGATGGGGCAGAGAAGGGGGTGAAACAGGATTTACCTTTGAGCTTTGTCAAGGGAAATGCTTGATATCCCAGCCAGGGCAGTGGATTAAAGCCAGGACCATTCCCATGTGGAGAGGAGTGTGGCAGCTGAGCTGGGACCAAGAGGAGGAATTTTTCTAGACCAAACCAGTAATTGTAGGTTGGAGGTGATCACAGGAAAGATGCTGTGAAGAGAGCATCAGGTTTTTTTGGTGATAACCAATTTATACTTGAACTAATCTCTATTGTAGCAGAATTTCAGGTGAGTAACTGTCCAGTTTTCCTTTAACAAGCTGGGCACTTGTCATTAAATAGCACAAAAATCTCCCTGTACATACAATTCCAATATAAAAGATATTTTGGTTGCAAACTGTTGACACGTGTGGTAAAATTAACACCTCTTGGAGCACAGCTTTTTTAATAAGCTCTGTAGTCTCCAGTATCCTGGTTTTAACTGTGCACCCTGATCTGTGCTATTTCAAATCCCAGAAAAAAAGGCCATAATGCTCATGGTTCTTTTAAACTCCTGATGTTAAGGGATTACTATTGATATTGGTTAATGCTACACTTTAAGATGGAATTTTTCTGCTTTTTAAGTTCTAGAAGAAAGGAACTGATGTCTTGAGGTGGTTCTGTGCAACTTGGCTGAGGGACTGGGGCAGGTCCCTCCATGTGGGGCCAGGTAGGACTTGGTGGCTTTCAAAGAAAGCTTCAGTGGTCTGGACCTGGTCTAGTGGGAAGTGTCCCTGCCCATGGAAGGGGCTTGGAATTAGATGATCTTTAAGGTCCCTTCCAAGCCAAGCCTTTCCATGATTTTCATCTATGGCCACATGGTGTAGAAAATGTTTTCCTAGAGGAAAAGCAGGAAGGCAATGAAGAAGCAATGAAGCCCAAATTAGTTTCTTTGAGTCTGGAAATACCTCGATCCCTTTCGCTGTGCTGGTGGAAGAGCCCCCACATGTACATCTGTGCAGAGCACTCCTGACCCACATCAAACACCTCTGAATCACTTGTCAAGTGCCCGTGGTTTTCTCTGCCTGTGTTTTGGAGCTTATTAGACTGTTTTTATTCAGGATGCAGTGGGAGTAACCCCACTGAAACAGCTCAGCACCATTTATCTGGGGAAAATTCCACTGAAGTCAGGACAAATAAACTTCAGTGTCCTCCTTTTCCCACGATGGAGTGGGCAGGGAGTCAAGTCACCTCTTGACTCGGGTTGCCATCAGCTGTGAGCCCTGACCAGGCTGTGAATCCAGTGGGACCAGTGTCCACACACAGTGGGGCTGCTGGATCCAGTGGGATCACTCTCCACACACAGTGGGGCTGCTGGATCCAGTGGGATCACTCTCCACACACAGTGGGGCTGCTGGATCCAGTGGGATCACTCTCCACACACAGTGGGACTGCTGGATCCAGTGGGATCACTCTCCACACACAGTGGTGCTGCTCCCTGGCTTGTCCACCTGGTCCCATTAATGCCAGGTGAGCTGTTCCTTTGGGAAGGATTTAAAGCTAGAGGTCCTTATCCCTAAGACTTTGGCTTAGATTAACCCAAGGCTAGTTGTGGCTTGAGCTCATTACTAAATTATGGTTATTCAGGGGCTTATTTAATAATTTACAGTCCAAGTTAATTGTCCTGCTTGCAGGTGCAGCTGAAAAGGTGTCAGACTCTGCAGAGGTGGTGGGAACTCCTCAACTCCATCGTGTAAGATGGTTTGTCCAGGTGGCTTAGGTTGGATTTTAGGAGAAGGTTCTTCTTTGCCCACAGGGTGGGTGGGCACTGCCCAGGCTCCCCAGGGCAGTGGGCACAGCCCCAAGGCTGCCAGAGCTCCAGGAGGGCTGGGATGATCCTCTGGGACAGGGGGGACTCTTGGGGATGGGGCTGTGCAGGGATAAGAGTTGGACTGGATGATCCTTGGGGGTCCCTTCCAGCCCAGGAGATTCTGGGATTCTGTGGAGTTGTACTTATTCAGACTCTTGGAATGTCCTTCTTCTGTCTCATCCAACTCCACCTGTGATTTGTCCAACTTTTGTGGTTTGTGGTGGTTCTCAGCCTTTGTAGTTGTTTTACATCCCCTTCTTCCCTTTCTGAAGATGAGGGGCTGAGGTGAAGACATCTGGTTTATTCCAATTATCCATGAATTAGAAGGCTTTATACTCCTGGAGGTGGGATGACACACCTTAAATCGTGGGAGTGGCACTAAATGGTTAATTTTGGACCTGCCTGAACAACCAGGGCAGTCCCTGCCACTCGTTGGGGAAGACATTTTGCATCACTTTGTGTTTCCCTCACCCCCTGTGCTGCAATAAATCCAAAATAAGTGCTGTGGTGGGTGCTCTGCTCCTCCTGTGCCCCCCAAAACCAGAGGAGCATCTGTGGTGTGAAACAGGGGGACAGGTCCAAGCTCCCTGATGGAAAAGCAGCAAACCAGGCAACCCTATTCTGTGAATAAAAATGGGAAATGCATTGAAGTCGAGATACAGTATCTTTGTAGTAATAAAAGCAGTAGTACAGATTTACTGGGGAAGGAGTTTTAACTGTAATACTGTGGAATAGTGGGTTATTTTGTGTTCAAGAGCTACATTTATCACAAAAATGATGATATACAAATCACTTCCATATCACAAAATGTTCTTGGTCAAAATTGGCTTGAGGCAAGTGATATCTTCGAGTAAACAGTATATGAAGACCATATCTTAAAATGATAGATCACCTAATTTTGTTCTGACAGAGGTTTTTGCCGCAACAAACATCTGTCACTGAAATACCAATTCAGAGATATGGAAGCCAAATTGTGGAGGTTTTCTAGGATTTGTCGCTCCTAAGTTAAGAACACCACTGTTAGTTCTGTAGATATTTGAAGATAGGAGGCAGCTTGTGGTTTTAACACCTTAAAGTATTTAGTGAAGTGGTTTAAGAGGTGGAAGGGTCTTTAAATGCAGATTAGCAACTTGGGAAGTGCTTGTTGGACCTTTGGGAGAGAAGGGAATGTCTTAATGCAGAGGGTGCGAGTCTTAAACACACCTGACCTGCCCTTGGAAATCAAATTGCTGACCTTGTTCTACAGATGAATATAAAATAATCATCAAAAATTGAAATTTTGTCTCAAGCATTTGGAGAAGTGATTAAATTTTATTTGGATGATACATGCTGAGGGTATAAATGCAGTAAAAATATAAATATCTATTAAAAATACGTGTCTTTCAATGGAAGTAATTTGTATGTGTGTCTACTTAGCACCTAAAAACTAAACAGCAAAAATGCAAATCACTGTTGAAGTGAGTTTGTAAGTCTAGTTTGCGTTGACTTGGGGGAGGAAAATGAGATTTGGCTGCAAACTCCCAGCATTCTGTGATATTTTGCAGACAGGATGAAATGGCAAATACCAGGTCCTTGGAGGAGGAAAGCAGTTACTGGTCATGTCAGAAATTTTTCCAAGTTTATTATTATTATACATCACATACTTTAGCCTAATTACTTTCACACCATTGATGTTTTTTTAACTCTCTGTTAACAAGAACATTCCTACCCCTGCAGTCACTTGGGTCCCATTTAAATACATGTAAATATAATATAAAAATACAAATTCTTACTAACTTATTTTAAAATTATTATCCCTTTTAAATGGTACTGTGATCAAATCCGAAGTCTAAAGGATGTGTAAGAGCTTTGTTTGCTCCTCAAATACACATTTTAGATTATTTAAATTTCTCAAAGTAACACTGTGTTTAATTCAGATTTCTCTGACTAAACCTGATGTGTAAAATGGAAGCCAAATTTGAGCTTGACAAACTATAGATAATAAATATGTAATATTTCTAGATAAATATAATAATAAAATATATAGTTTTATATTATATCTATAGATAAATTAAGGCAGACCCAGAAGTTGGTTTTTTTTCATTTGTTATCAGTCCTTATAATTGCTTGATGCTTTTTGTTGAATTATTTGATATGCACATTTTATACGCTCTTGTTTTCAGGGCCTAAATTAGTCTAAATTAACATAATTATAGCAACTACTATTTATATAGAGTAGACTATCTGTATACTATAATAAAACTACTAGTGTAAATTAATACAATAATAATAATAAAATTGCTGAAATATTAGGGACTACTCAGTGAATTCAAGCTGTTTTAAGATTTATTGCTGCTCGCTACTATGAAGTTTAGGGGTGTTATTACTCAGATGAGTGAGTGTCACGAGAGTTTGTGCAAAAAATAATGATTTTTTTCTGAGTTACACAGCATCTAAAGGATATTCTGAGGTCATTTTGCACAGTACATGAAAATATGTTGTATGTTCCCCTTCAAAAGTATGAAAATTTTCATATATTTGTCACCAAAACTAAAGAATAAGCAAACAATTCTTTTTATTTCATTTTTTCACATAGGTTTCTGATCAACCCCTTAAACTTTATCAACATTCCTACTACTTTAATTCCAATTATTTTCATGGGACTTGTTCCATTTGGCCCAAAAGCTGATGAGCTCATTCCCAGCCTTTCCTGTGCAATATGGAGGGAAATAATGCAGTTGAGTTTCATGAGGTGCAGGTTGAAATGTGTGAGTTCCTGCGTGTTCCGTGGTGAGGAAGGTTCATTTCCCAGATCCTCCGGAGCCTTGGGAGAAATAAAGCAGGAGGACCCTGGGCCATGCCCACGCCCACAGATCACCATGGGAATGGTGGATTTTCCAGGTGGAAAACGTTGGCCGGAATCACAACAGTGAAGGATTGGTGATCCCGGGAACGGGCTGTGCCGTGGGCTGTGGGAAGGGAGGAATGGGTTAAAGAATTCATAAAAAATGAAGGATCCTAATATTAAAGTGGGGGGAAAATGCGGGTGAATGACATATTTTTTACACACCTCAACTGTCAACATTTCTAATCAAATCATCCAGCCTTCTTGCTTCTTAAATGATACAAGCAATATTTCCTGTAATAAACACCCCTAAGTCTAATGAGAGGCCCTAAGGCAACTTCAAATGTATGAATTCATTATAATTGAACAACATAATCTGCAGGGCAAAGATTCCTGCTACCCAGTCTTTTAACTTTGCACGGCTTGGGTGTTCTATGAAAAATGTTCTACATTTTGTTTACAATGTATTGCTGCTATTTGAAGTATTGTATGTTCCTGTAGTACATAAGATGGGGACGCATAATGGAGGAAAAATCAAGGAGGCAATCTTTCATTTTGTTCTGGTATGAAAAATTCAAAAGACTGAAAACTCACCCAGAGAAATTTTGCAAGCATATTATTTTCCGATGTTTCGATCAATTTGTCTGTCAACCATGCTGAGAGGTGGAAAGGGCCAGCAAAAGCAATTTAGCTTGTGAGGTCCAAAATAGAAATGTTTTAGGAAACCTTGTCACACGTTATTTTTTTCTCTGAGAACCGCTGTGTTTTTTATTTGCTAGTCATATTATGAAGAGAAATTGGTATCAATCATCTAAATCACCTATGAATATCTGATATAACCGTTACTTTTGTGCATATAAATAAGGGGGAAAAATATTTAAATGAAGCTTTTAAAGCATAGCAAAACCTTTGGGTAGACAACAGGCTCCCTACTCAGGTTTTGCCATTGAAAAAATATCCTGTGTGTCTTAATTGATTGGACCCAAGTGACATCATACTGAATCATCTTGCATATGAACATATTGACCTCTCTGTGCCTTTAATTAAGCTCTGATTGCTTTATGATAAGTTTGCTGGGGATTGATAGGTGTGCCAGCCGATGCTCCAACCCGGCACGCTCTGCCTGCGTACGGGGCTCTGGAAAGGAGCATATGTGCAGGAGGGAGATTAATCCTCTCATTTGGGGCTTCCTATTTGTTGATGTGATAAATAGGGCTCCTGTCACTCGTGAAATCTTGTTGATGAGGCTGAAAACTGCAAGTTCAGGAGCAAACTGCAAAGTTTGGTCGGTCTCTTGTGCTCTGCGTTTTGCTGGCACCGAAACGGGGCTGTTCCAGAATGGTCAGAATTGTGGGGCTTGGAAAAGGCCTTGGAGATCATCAGGTCCAACCATCAATCAGCACCATTGCCATGGTCACCATTAGACCATGTCCTCGAGTGGTGTATCCACATGTTATTGAACATTTCCTGGGATGGAGATTCCATGATCTCATGTAGCACCACGTACCACAGGAGCTCTGGGTCTACATGTGGGTAAAGTTCACTTGCTGTCCCCAACAAAACTGGAATATGACTGGGGAAGGTGAGTTCCACAAACCCACCAAAGGTGTGTGGTCGGTGAGCTGAAAGCAGGATGTTGATGAGCTTCCCACCAAAGCAAGGCAAAGACTGGGTGTTTTGGGTGCCCTTGCTGAAGAAGTGACACTTTTGGGTAAAAGCAGGAACAAGCAGTTGTGGAGTTGGTTGTTGAGGACATTGGGTTGGCCCTGAGAGGAGGAGGAGGTGGAGAAAATGGGAACAATACAGGTGATGGGAGTGTTGAGTAAGAGAGGGGTTTTGGAAGAAGCAATGGAGATGTATTTGGTGGTGAGAGAGTGGTTAGAATGAGGTAAAGGAATGTTTTGTTAGTATTTGAGATGTATGAAATACAAAATTTTAGCAGACCAAGTAGGAGGGCAGGCGAAACTTTTCCAGCTCTAGAAGTGTGATGGACTCAAATTCATCCAGACTCTGCACTGTTGAGGATGAGACATTATCAGGGAAAAGATTCTTTTTAGAGAGTCACCATTCCTGGAAATGTTCAAAACACATGTGGATGTGGTACTTGGTTTAGTGGTGAACATGATGGTGGTGCTGGTTGATGGTTGGACTTGATCATAAAGGTCTTTTCCAACCTTAACAATTCTATGAACTGCTTCTAATTGGAGGGGGCAACAGGAGATCAGAACAAAAACCTGAAGAATAGGAAAGAAAATGGGGAATAGGAAAAAAAATTCAGACTCAACGTGTGATTTTTAGGGTTTTCCTGAACAGAACCAGGAGTTGGACTCGATATTTGTGGATCTCTTCTAAGTCAGGATATTCTCTCATTTGTTTTCTAGCAGTCTGTGGGAAACAAGCAATGACCAATTGGATCAGCAGTGTCCCTTACAGAGCACAAACTCATTATCCTGGTTTTAATGGAAGATACAGTGAGAAATCCTCTTTACCCCTCTGTTTGATGGCACCCACCACTTTTAGACCCTCTGACACCCGTGGCTGGTGGTGAGGCAGTACCAGTGCTAGTGAAGGCTGAGCTCTCCCACTGGTTTTGTGTCTCACATCAAGCTGTTTGTTTGTAATTCCTCAAGCCCTATAACCCTCTGATATTTATATGCTTTGTCATTTCTCGCTACCTCTGAAGAGATCCCTCACGTCGATGCCTGTCAGGACTGTGAGGTAAAGATTGTTGAGATCATCCAATTATTGCTCTTACCTTCTGATCAGAGGCTTGTCCTGGGAGGGGTGGAGACAGCCCATCTCATCCCCTCTGTTGTGCACTGTAGCCTGGTCTTTGATTTTCCCAGGGGCAAAGATTTCTGCTGTTCCCTCTGAGAGGCTTTGCCGTGGCTTTGGCAGATCCCTGTCACCCCTCTGCCATTCCCTGCAGACACTCTGGGGTGTCAGGCTGTCATTCCAAGCTCCATTATATTTCCTTACCTAACTCATGCTCCTTGATCACTGCAGCTTGTACATTTTGAAGGATATAAACTGTTTAATTACCACTTTTACCTCCTGTTGGTTAACATTATGTGCTGCACGAGGTGTCATGTGAATCCAGTGTGTTTATTTAATTTTCCCTCAGATCAGTTCTCACAGCTTTGATAATCTTTGCTCTACAAGTTGGAATTTTCCAGAAGAATCAGAAACAAATGGATCACTGCAGACCAAAGTCCCATGCAAGTGGTGGAGAAAGATGTACTGTATTAGCCAAATAGGATGGTCTTTGGGTTTGGAAAGATTAAATTCAAAATGATTTGTTAGGGAGGGCTGTGTAGTTATTTGTAGTTTGTGTCAGGGGTGAGGATTTACTGCTGTTGTGATAAATTTATATTCTTCAAAAGAGATAGGCTGTATTTTCCCTATTCCCAACACATGGATGTGAGCGTTGCAGTGGGGAACAGAAATTTTAGTGCTTTTAATATTCTTTGTATTGTGCTTTAGAACAGTTTTGCTTTTTAGTAGAACATTCCTCTACAAATCAATACATTTTTTAGAACTTGGTTTTGCTTTCCTTTGATATTTTTTTTTTCGTATTTTTCCACTTCTGATATTGGAAATCCCCAAATCCTGCAACTTCAGAAATGGTAAATGAGCTCTAAACTTCTGATGATTTAAGCATTACCTGAAATAGCTTCAGGTTTTCCTACCTGTATATGTCCGAAAACCCCTTCAGCTGTTTCCTTTTGGGTTCAAACTGGTCTTTTGGAAACTTTACTGGTTTTTCTTCATGAGCAAAAACTTGGATGGGTTAAGACCTTGGTAGGAAAACTTTTCCTTTTAAAAAGAAAATAAGTAAACTAAAAAATTAAGTGGTTTTACTGAGTTTTTAGTGTTTGCTTTGTAGCACCTGAATATTTTAATATTGCTTGTGTAGGTATTTGGTCAGGGAATGCTGTATCTCTAAATGGCTGGAGCAGCTCTCTGTGGATAGGATGGGAGAGCTGGAATTGTTCAGCCTGGAGAAGAGAAAGCTCCAGGAAGACCTTAGAGCCCCTTCCAGGGATGCTCCAAGAGAGCTGGAGAGGGACTTGGGACAAGGGCTGGAGGGACAGGACACAGGGAATGGCTTCCCACTGCCAGAGGGCAGGGAGGGATGGGAGATTGGGGAGGAATCCTTCTCTTTGAGGGTGGGGAGGCCCTGGCACAGGGTGCCCAGAGAAGCTGTGACTGCCCCTGGATCTCTGGAAGTGTCCAAGGCCAGGTTGGATCCACCTGGGATAGTGGGAGGTGTCCCTGCCCATGGCAGGGGTGGGGGGAGGTGAGCTTTAATGTCCCTTCCAACCTAAATCGGTCTGGGATTCTGCAAACATCTCTACAGAAATACCTTCAGAACTAAATAATTAACCAAAAGGTTCATTTGGTTAGAATGGCCTCCAAGAAAATGAGAGAATAAATGTTTGAATGGAAATGCAAAGTTAACCCAATTCTCTAGAAGTGAAGGCAGGGCTTTGAGCTTCACCTTCGTTGTTGTTGGCTTGGGCTAAATCACAGATGTGTGAAGNCAAAGTTAACCCAATTCTCTAGAACTGAAGGCAGGGCTTTGAGCTTGGACTAAATCACAGATGTGTGAAAGGCTGATTTCAAAAGTGGTGCAGAAATTCATGTGATTGGCTCTAAATTAAAAAGTCCTTTGGTTCAGGATGGAACCGTTCAGGACTTGATTTACCTTGGTTCTGTTTTCTACACATTGTGTTGCTAAGTTTGATTTCTGCTGTAGCATGAGCTCTTTGACTTCTGCCAAGACCCTCATTTCCTTTCTCATGGCATTTCATGAATATTAAGAGCTAAAATATCGAATGTTTCACAGTTTGTAATTGGGGAGAATTAAAAATGTGCCTTTCTGTCTCCACCATCTGGCAGGAAGGAGCAATTTTTGTGCTGGCCATTGTCAGAGAAGAACTCCATGGAGCTCAAATTTCTGTTTTCCGTGCATGACTTTTTTTTTTTCCCCCTTCCTTTAGATTTTGTTTTGTTTTTACAAAATATTGGTTTATTGAGAGATGTGTTACCCTCAATTGACATATTGACATTTCCAGGAACTGTGGTTATTGTTTTGAGAAATACAATCCTACACTGACAGATTCCTATCATTATTTGGAACCGTTGCTGAGGGTTAGTGAGACAAGTCTCATAAATAATGAAAGTGAATCATATTGGGGAGAACAGCAGCAGGGAAGGCACAGTGTTAGTGCTGACACTGGGGGATTTTTGCTCACTGTGACATCATGCAGTGCCCGTGTCCCACGTTCCAGTGGGGACAGGGACTTCCAGGGCTCTGTTCTGTGCTAATTAACTCGTGCCACTAACTACCCACCGGAGTCATTAACAGCACAGGGGACAACTGAGCTCACACTCTGCTCCCCAATCCCCTCGCTGGGTGTTTGGCTGGAGCAGCAGACACACAAATCCACACAAATCCACCGCCCGGGCAAGAAAGACGCTCGAACCTGGAATATTTTTTTTCCCTGGTAACCTAAATTTCATTGTGTAGTTTCACAGACTTTATTATTTGACAGCTGAGGAAGAAGTTTCACACTGGACTGCATCTGATTTGCAGTTTTACAGGGAGCAATTGGCAGGGAAGGTAAAAAAAAGGAGAAGCAGGGCTGGTTCTAGAGGAGTTACATAAGGCAGAGGCTCATCAGCCGAACAGGGGCTTGACCTGGTTTTGGGATGTGTTTCTCAAGTTAGCAGAGAGCTCTAATTAACCTCCTGTTAGAACCAGTGAAATAATTTCATTTACTCTGAGGTAACAAATTTCTCCCTGCTGTTATTTCTGGAAGCAGGTAAGTTTAATATCAAATGCCCTTTGCATGCCAGAAATGTGTTTCCATTATTATTTAACCTTATCCCTGCAACGCTGCTGCCCCTGTATGTGCTGTGAAAGTGCCAGGCTTGAAGAGAGCCTAACATACATTGCCATAATTATTTTAATGAGAGAGAATGGAGAAGATGCTTCTCTGCCATCTGTCAACACACAGCAGTCGTGTTGCAGGCTGGACTTTATTCCCTTCTAAATTGTTCCTCAGTACTGAATACTGAATTCTCTATTACTTCTTCTAGGTCAACAACATTTATAATCTTCCCTGGTTCTCTGTGAAGTCGACAAATTATTACTCCAAAGACACTCATTAATTTTGTGGTCTCAGATTGAAGCTTCCAGTGCTTTACCTCCACTCACCTTCCTCCCCAACGTCACACACACAGAGGGGACCAAGGGCTGGCAGAAGCTCTTGTGCCACTTTTTAACAGGCAGTTCCCATCATCAATAAATGCTCTAGAAAATTTTGAGGGTGCTTTGATTTTCTTTGATTTGTTTCTCACAGGGCTTTTATATTTTAAAAAAGGAAAGCCCCTCGAATGCACTTTGCCAGCAAGTGGTTGGAAAACCTGAGGGAAAGAAGGATTGGCAGGTTTTAGATTTTTCCATGGGATTATTCTCTTGATTGTTTTGACTCTCATTTTAGTGGCAAGGAATTTGTTTCATGCAGAATTACTAAAAGTCGGCAGTTTTACCCACCCATGTAACACCTGCCTCGATGCTGCTGTGATGGTGCCAGTGTGAGATCCCATCATAGTCACTTGACTTTTTAAATGTGATTTATAAATAGCCAGAGTTAAGACTGTAGAGCAACATGCTGTGGCTGTGTTTTCTGATGGCCTTTATTTACATTAACCTTCAATTTTTGCTCATTAATCTCCGCTTGGTGCATAGGAATGGAACTGGCCTGGACATGAGCTGAGCTTTAACTCTGCTTCAAACTGCAGGAAAGTTTTAAGTTTTCCTCTTTTTCAGTATCCTCTTCTTCACTTTAGTTATGTGGTCCCAGCCATAAGTAAATTTGAAAGAATTTATCATAAAAAGGCCAAAACTTCCAAATATTGTTAAGCAATTCGACCATTCCCAACCGTATCCTTATCCTTTATAACAGAGCATTGAGTGGCAGAATTCTATAGAAAAGTATCACAACCTTCCTTAAATATTTTTGAAAACACTATTTCATATAAATTCCTCTTTGGAATGAGGCTGTGACACTTGAAGTGGTCTTGATTTACATTGGAGACTTCATGATATTGATATATCTGAAAATTCTCACCCAGCTGAAGAACAGTTGATATTTATCTGGAGCTTTGAGTTACTGGGTACAAAATAAAAAATAATTTAAAACAACCCTGTGAAACTAAAGATTTACTGGTTTGGTTTTTTTGTAAGTCTGCAACCAGATTTGAGAAGAAAAACTGGAGCTGGAATATGATAGAAGAGAATTATGGAATCACAGAATCCCAGACTGGTTTGGGTTTAAAGGGGCCTTAAAGCTCATCTCATTCCAACTCCCTGCCATGTGCAGGGACAACAAATATTTTCAAGTTTTAAATTTTAAATTAAAACTTTTTAAAACATATATGAAAACAGTAAGTCTTCAAACTTTAGTTAAAAATGTGCTTTATTTACGCATGGTTTCACACAAAACTGAACAAAATTTATTGCAAATAAATCCAAATTAGCATGAGCTGCTTGAGCAATCCTGTTGTGTTTCCAGTTTTCTGTGGCAGTTTGAAAACCAGGCAACATGACACTTTATTTTTTTCCCTAACTCTCTGATTTTGAACTGTGAATCTTTCTCTCCCTTTCCCTGCTCAGCCACCACAAATCAGCCTTTTCATGGACTGTGTGATATTAATCTCCGTGGGGCGGACACCTCCATGCAGGTGCTATAGTTCTCCCCCTCCTCCAGTTATTTCAGGTTTTAATCTCCCTTCCTTTGATTTATTTACTTATGTCATGTGTAATGTGTCTGGCTTCTTGCCCTCTCTCTGCTTTCCCTCTTGCACACATTGGATGTGTTCTTGCTGTTTCATTGTTGCCTTCACCTCTTGCTGTTCCTCCTCGGGACGCTCTTGTTTGATATCGTGTTCTCCGGTGATGAATTTCCTGCCGTTTGCTTCCTCTTGTTTAACTTTCTGTCGGATTATTACACAAATTGCTTTTGGTGTTTGCCTCGGTTGAAACGTAGGAAGCAAAATAACAGGGCTTTTGGTGCCAGGGAAATGCAGGCCCTGGTGTGGTGGTGCTTTATTTTATTAAGGTTCCCTGCTCACATCATCTCCTCACATTGGGGCACAGTCCTGCCTCCCACAGTGGATTCACTCTGAGAATAAAAGGTTTTGATGGAGTAAAGGGCAAAAGGAGACTTAACAAGGCAAATTCATGGACTTTGTCACTAAGGAGCCAAATTGGTGGTGTTTTTGGCAGAGGGGAGATGTTTATGCAGGTTGATGTGTGTGGTGACATGGGACGATGCAAAGTAACCCCTGAGCTGTTTGCAGGGACATGGAGGGACAGGACACAGGGAATGGCTTCCCACTGCCAGAGGGCAGGGTTAGGTGGGATACTGGGAAGGAATTCTTTCCTGGATCCCCAACATCAGAAGGATATGGAGATGCTGGAGCAAGTCCAGAGGAGGCCATGGGGATGCTCCAAGTGCTGGAGCCCCTCTGGAGATCCAGGTGCTCTGGAGCCAGGCTGGGAGAGCTGGGGGTGTTCACCTGGAGAGGAGAAGGATCCAGGGAGACCTTAGAGCCCTTCCAGGGCCTAAAGGGGCTCCAGGAGAGCTGGAGAGGGACTTTGGAAAGGGCCTGGAGTGACAGTGCCACAGCTTCTCTGGGCAACCTGTGCCAGGACCTCCCCACCCTCACAGCCAACAATTCCTTCTCAGTATCCCTCTAACCCTGCCCTCTGGCAGTGGGAAGCCATTCCCTGTGTCCTGTCACTGCACAACTTTTCTACAGCATGAATTAAAATAGTGCCATCCTGATGCTTTCCACTAACAGGGACTTTGGTTTTCTGGGTGACCCCTCCTGCCCCAGGTCAAATCCAAGGGCCATCCCTGACATCTGGGCTCAAGGGAGCCACTCCAGCCCCACAGCAGGATGCTGGGATGACTATCTGCCTCCTTGGAGTTTGAATGGTACCTTTAATTTGGGGGATGTCACTGAAACACAAGCAGTTTATCTAGTTACCTAGTAATTGAATATATATTTTAAGTTTCAATGTGGGAAAATAATTCAGATCATTTTTGCAGGCTGTCACTGCTTGGAGGAACCACATGATTTTTATTTTTCTAACCCATCCAAACACCTCTGCTGCACTGGCCTCAGTTTAATTCTTGGTGCTTCCTTGCAGAGGAAACAAGATCTCTGTTTATCATCTGGGCACATGCCTATCTCATTATTCAAACTCCACATCTGATGTCAGAGATAACATCAGATTTTCAACAAAATAGATGATTCAATATGAGGATGTTTCCTAAAATAAAAGCAAAGTTTGGTTTTTGCAGGGCAAAAGAAAAGGAGAAGATGGCAAACTTCAGGTTAATTAGATTATTTAGTTAAGATTGAGGATCTTGGTTAGAGGTAGACTCCAAGGTCATTTTGGTCTGGGGTTAAGGGAGATGGAAATCTCCCTGTGTCCATCACCCCAGTCAGTCTGTCTGTCTTTGGGGCCTTCCTGACTTCATGGAACACAGCTCCAGAATAACAGAACACAATAGTTTCCCTTTGTAACGTGTAGTTTAATATTTCAGGGAATACAGGTGGGTGCTGTGATTACTTTTTCATTAGTATTTGGTCCCTTTTCCTGCTCCATGCTCCGCTCCCATAAAGTTGGCTATTGAAGCAATGTTTTTTTCCCAGATTCATTGAATGGGTTTAAAGTGTAACACCCAACTGTTAAAATTATTGCATCTTTTCCTTCAACACCTTGTCAAATAAAATGTCTCATTACCATGCAAATAGAAATCGTTGCTGTTGCCAGGCAGGCAAAATGTTACAGTGCAGATTACAAGTTCTTGGACCCCAGCATTTCACCAGCACGGCGTCGGGAACAAACACAACTTCCATCCCGCAGCCGCCGTTGGATGGTCTGGGAGTGAGGAGGAAATGTCAGGCTGAGGCCTCGAATTTGAACAGCTTAATTCACATTTCAGCACAGCAGGGAGTGCATGGAAGGGGAGAACTGAGCTGTGGTTGTTAACTCTTTGTGTGTCGTGGTGGTTCATTAGGGATGTGCCTGATCCAAGCCTTCCAGTGCCCACGGGGGCTCCCAGAGAGCTGGAGAGGGCTTTGGACAAGGGCATGGAGTGAGAGGACACAGGGAATGGCCTTAAGGTGAAGAAGAGTAGATTAGATTAGGGATTAGAGAGAAAATCCTCCTTGTGAGGGTGGGGAGGCCCTGGCACAGGGTGCCCAGAGAAGCTGTGGCTGCTCCTGAATCCCTGGAAGTGTCCAGGGCCAGGTTGGAGCACCTTGGGATAGTGGGAGGTGTCCCTGCCAGTGGTAGGGGTGGGACTGAATGAGCTTTAAAGTCCTTCCAACCCAAACCAGCCTGTGATTTTATGATTCTATGAAGAGAATGGACTGAAATTTTATTTGCTTGCAGACACCAACTGTGTCTTTCCCCAGGGACACATCCTGGGCCAGGCAGACTCGCCGTGAGTGACACGTAGGTGTTGAGTTGGGCGTTGTATGTAAGGATTTCATGTACTAAAACATTTCTTTTGTGCATCCTGCATGAATATTTGGTTCAAATTTGGGCATTGAGATCATCAGCCCCTGTTCCTGTTTCGAGATCAGTTACAGTTCAGACAAACATTTGTGTGCCTTTCACAAAACCGGTCGCTTTGTGCCAATGACCTGAACCAGCTGCTCGCTCCTGATGTAGTTTGAAAAGTCAAATACCTTCTGTAATACCTAATTCAGAGTAATTCTTTGGCAGGGAGTAGGTGGGAGTTCATTTTGGAAGTACAGCTATTC
The DNA here is from genome assembly GCA_013390005.1 of Calyptomena viridis. Taxonomy (NCBI): domain Eukaryota; kingdom Metazoa; phylum Chordata; class Aves; order Passeriformes; family Eurylaimidae; genus Calyptomena; species Calyptomena viridis. The sequence continues at coordinate 246,672 of WEIV01028315.1, read as the reverse complement.
CTTTGGACAAAAGTTTGAGTGATTTCCAAACCCTCCACCACCTTTTTATTGCTGTTTGTTCTTTCTAGGAACAATAATTTTGCATGCAAACAATTAGCAGTTCTTCTACTGGTGTCTAGTCTTTAATGTAAATATTTTAGCTCTCTGCCTTTGCTGTTCAAAACACTCGGAGTGAGTAATTCATCCAAAATAAATATGCAATTTTGAAGCTGATTTTCAAGCAGATGACTGTGAGGAGGTGCTGGAAACAAGCCAGTGGCTTCTCATCTTGTAGTTCCCAGAATTAATTTCCTCACAAGTGTGAAAGGCTACACTACAAAATTAATTCAATCCACACTAAATGTTTGCCTTTGCCAGTCGTATTCCATTCTTTCTAGAAATGTTCACCCCCTATTTTCTTTAATTCTTTCCATCTCTTTGCAACAGCAGAAAAATAAACCAGCAAAGTCCTGTATCTTTAAAAAGCTGATTTCCAAGGTTTGATGTTTTTCCTTTCTTTTCAAGAGGGAAATTTTCAGGCAACTTGTTGAAGGATAATTTTTTTCTTTTTATGGTGAGTTTTCTTAGAAACCAACTTCTTTCCAAAGCATCTCTCCTGTGTTCTGGTCTCTCTTCTTCGTTAGGGAGATGATTTTATTTAATTGCAATACACCTCAGGCTTGCTTTTTAAAAAGGGGAGATGGAATTTCAGGTTGATTCCACACTCAGACAATTTCATATATAACAAAGACAACACCTGGTTAAATGAACAAAATTATGCCATAAAAGAGGAATTCAGATACTGTGTTAGAAACAAGAAATTACTCCATTTTTAGTCCCATTCTGCTGAAATAAGATTTTTTTAAAGTGATTATTGTTCCCATAAAATGAAGTCTTATTTTAAATGACTTTCATAGTGTCTTCAACTGCTCACACAGGTTTGAGATGTGTAATACAACTTCATCCTGATAAGACTTTTCTGCTAAGCTGCATTAAAATAGCAGGTTTTATTGGGAAGGAATTGACTGAATGGATGGGATTTCTCCAGCTGTAAATACATGACAAAAGAGAGCTTTTTGTGGTTTTTTGAGAATCCTCTTTGTTACAAAGTCACAGTTTGAAGTTCTGGATTTGATAACTGTAGATATTAATATGGGTTAGAAAGTCAGAAATCGCCTTGAGAGCCTTGTCCTCCTGAATCCCCAGTGCCAGAATATTTTTTCTGGGAAGCAAAATTGCCTTTTTCATGAAAGAGTCAGAGTGTCACCAACTATGGATGAGTGCTATCAGTTGTCTCCTGAGACTATTTCATGGAATTTTTATTCTTGCCTCCAAACTGTGGCACCGTTCCCTCTTCACCTCTCAAATTGAATGAAATAAGAAGCTTTCTGTCTTAACGTCTCAAAATCCTCTGGTACTTCCAGTCCCTCCTTGTCAGGCACACTTGGGTATTTTTTTTTTCCTTTTATTGACTAAAAATAACTGGAGGCTTTATCCTCCAGAATGAGGCTTGTTGACCAAGTATTCAACAAGGATTTCTGCTGTCCTTGGCTGAGGAACCACTGAGGAACCTTTTACCCTCTGGAATGCACAGCCATAGCACAGACCTCAGCTGTTTTCCATAACAGCACATTGATACCAAATTTTTTGGCTTTTCACATGGATTTTAGACCTTAAATTTTCTGTCAAGTACCTGATTGGTAGTTTAACCCCATCTGAATGTCTGGAGTCTGTATTTCCTTCCAGTTCCTTCCACAGTCGTGTGATTAATGATAATTTCACTCTATAAAGTTGGGTCTCAATTCTCTGAGTTTCTCCTTCTGCCATGTGAGACTTCAGCATAGCATGAGGTTTGTCTCCTCCAGTGAATGAGGGGATTTCAGATCTGATAGCAAACAAAACATTAGTTTTTTAAGTAAAATTTTTAAGTTACATTTGTGAAGAGGCTGCTGAGTCCCTGTAGCTTTGCTCTGTCACATCGTCTCTGATCAAGGTGTTGGGTCCAAACTTGGTTTTTCTCAGGGAACAAAACTCTCTTATCCCTTGAATCTTGAAGTTGATCAGTAATAACCCAGAAATCAATGTGGGCAGAACTGTTTTAGTGGCAGAACTTACTCAAATCCATGATGTCTTTCCTATAAAACGCAGCAATATTAATGTTTTCCTGTAATTAGACTTGGTTTATTTGGGTTAAAGTAGGTGCTGCAGTAACAATAAGATGCTCCAAAATTTCTCTGTGGGTAAAAAAACTCCCCTTCACATGGTCAGAAAATATTTCTTTCTAGAAGTGTGTGATTGGCTTTGACCTCTGGAGCACAAGAACCGATTCTTGGAGGTGAAAGGAAGGGATTTCCACCTTCAGGGTCTTCCAGAGAATGAGTTATGGGCATGTTTCCTTTATAAAAAGCTGTGCTGTGCTCTAGGTCTGTCCCAGCTCTGGTGGCAGCATCTGAAGAGGCAACTTCAGTCACTCTGTGGCAAATCACAGTTGATAATATCCAAGGAAATGCTGCTTTTCTTGCAAACAGCTTGGTAGAAATTCTGCTCTGCCCACAAATCATCTGGGCTGGTCAGAAAGAATGGAAATGTCAGATTAGCATTATTAGACACCAAAAAAAAAACCCCATTGCAAGCTTCCCATGTTCCTCAGATGGATAAACATTGGAAGGTGATGTGACATTGGAATGTGACGACAACAAAGAAAAGCATAAACAATTCTTATTGTTTTTATATATTTTAGTCTGTTTGTTGGTGGCAGGAATGTGGAGTGGTCGGCTCCAGCAGGAAACCCAACTTTCAGGAGTGGGAAATAGGGTTTTCTGTCCAATTTTGTGATGGCTGTGTGCAGATGCAGAGCTGGAAAGCTCCACATCCTGTGCTGCTGTAACCCCTCGTCACAAATAGAGCGGAATAGCTGCCAAACATCTTTGGTTCAGTGCTTTCTGAGGTGTCTGCCCGTGCACTTGTGTGTGGGCAGCTGAGGCTGAAGGCACATTTTATAATTATGCGCCTCTGAAAAATAAAATCTAAGTGCAAACCCTGGAATGCTCTGTAATAGTGTGAAAAACACTGTTCTGAGGAGACAAAAAAATGTGTGTTGGTGCATTTTGGACTATTCCCATCTGACCTGCACAGGGAACATGAGAAGTGGCAGAGTAGCTGTAAACAGAGAGGCCAAGGACCCTCTGCTTCACAGCAAGCTCCAAACACTGCTGGTTTTATTCCCAGAAAAAAAATTACTGTCAAAAACCCCTCACTTTGTAAAGCCCTAATAAATCCAACAGCCCGAATGTCTCTGCCTTGGTGTGTTAGAAGAGGGCTGCATATTAAATGTAATATTCAGGATGCTCTGGTTCGCTGTATTTTGGAAAATCCATGGTTTAAATAATGTATTTTTTATATATATCTTATTTTTTGGTTGTTTTTTACAGTGGGATTTGTGCTTCCCACTGACCTTCAAGTCGCTCTGTCCATTTTGGGTTATGGGGTGTTGGGATGGGAGGACACAGATTTGAACCACAGAAAGAAATTGGTGCATTTTCCAGGTCTCTTCACCTCATCACTATTCAAATACCAAGTAAGAAAATGTATTTGTTTTTAATTAAAAAGCTCTGTCTTTGTAGGAAAAATAGTAAAATTTGGCTTTTGAGCTTCATGGCTTCAGTGTCACTGAGTTACCTTGAGTAATTCACTGCTAAAGCCAGAAGAGTTGGAAATACAGCATTAAATTTGACTGTGGCTGTTTTAAGGAGCAAATTGATCTTTTTTTAGGCTTTGTCAGATGAACCCTCAGGTTTATCACATGTATTCAGATATGTTAGTACAGATTGCCCAAAATTAAGTGTTTGTAAATCCTCAAACCAGGCTGTTCTTGGAGGGTGAAACTGGTGGTGGTGAAAAGGCCTAAAAAAGGGAAAAAAGCCTAAAAAAAAGCAGATATTTTATATTTTTGTTGTTGAAGGGGGATCTTATTTATTTCACAACCAGGGAGCTTTGCCATCCACATTCCCAAATGATGCCCTCCCTGCCCAGGAACCATGAAGGGAGGCAGAAAACTCACCAGATTCAACAGAGAATGAGTTGAAAATACTTCAGAAATGTCTTACTTGTCCCCTATCCCTCTAGATTAAGGTGGTCTCTGAAATACTGTCTGTATAAACTCTTTATCCTCTTATCATCCCCCTCAGGGGTGGGTTGTATTTATATACCATTGCTCTCCTCACATTTGGCTTCCTGGCTGGATTTTTATGATTTTATAGGAAATTATTCAGAATGGAAAATAATTGTGGAGAAATTCATAACATAGAAGCAAAGAAAACACATTTTAGTGTTGCTATTTCCTGATTTGGGCATGAAATAAGTTTATTTTCACATGGCAATTTTTGAGTTTCATTACAGCAAATTTTGCCTTCCTTTTGCCCTCATCCCACTAATATAAAAGAGAGGGTAAGAGGAAAAGGGAAAGATATGACAGGAAACAGGGCAGAAATACAAATTCACCTGCACTGAATGTGCAGTTTGAAGAACCAAACACTGCTTTATTTCCTACACTTTTTTGGTTTTAGGATTTATGGTATTAGGGATATTTTTTTTTCCATTTAAACTTGGATGAGGCAAAGGGAGAGTCCCATCCACCTTTAAAAATCAGAGTTATGAACTGGAGTCATTTTGATTTTAGATGATAATTAAAAGCTTCAAATGTAATATAATATATAAAGCTTCACATCATAATTTTGTTGAGATTAAGCACTAAGTCTGGTATTTCCAGTAAGTCTGGTTAATCTCTTTTACCATATTTATGCTTAAAATCAGATATTTTAGATACAGCAAAGACAGATTGGTGCTCTGGGCCCACCAACTTCTCAGACACTTGTGTGTCACGTTTTTTTGTGACATGGGAAGGTGGGAGGAAGAAGCTCTTAGATTTTTATTCTGCTTTAGTGGTATTATTGAGTCATGACTTAAAGCTGTAAGACAGAGGCTGTGGAAGGGCTGATCCATAATCCTGAAGAAAAACCAGGAAAATGCAAATTTAAAGCAGTGGAGAAAACAAGAGGTAACAATCTGATAAGTAACTGAGTTTTACAGGAGGGAAATTTAGGACAGAACTGCAAAAATCTGTCACTAACCAAAGGAGAGGGGGATTTTCTCTGTGTGGAAAAGGAAGATCAGCAGTAGAACCATAATGGATTAGTCCTTCAAAGACCTTAAACACCAGGAAAAAGAGAGGAAAAGGGCAGCTCACTGCCCAAAAAAAGGGTGCAGAAGGAATAGCACAGGGATAAAGTAAGGAAGCAGGGGGCAAATTCAGGGGGAAGCAGCAAGAGACACCGAGAAATCGATGGATAAGTACACTAGGAATAGGAAGAAGACCTAGCAAAGTGTTTGGTGAGCTCCTTGAGGGAAGCAGGGAGCTATTAGCAAATGAGACTGAAGTGTTCAATGACTTTTTGCATTTGTTTTCAATTAGAAAAAAAAAATTCCGAAGTGAGCAGATGGTTTGTACAATTAATACCAGGAGAAAATGGCTGAGATCTCAGCCTTGGAGATCCACTGACAGAGTCCTGCCTCTTGTAAAGGGCCTGATTATTTTAGTCTGAGGATACTTGAGGGAATGGCTAAAGCACTTGAAGTCACACCAGGAGACACTTTGGAAAATTCAGGGAGGCTGGGCGAGCTCTTGGATCATGGGGAGGAGCACAGAGCCTCTGCCATGGACAGGGGGGCTGTGGTGAAGCAGAAATGAGTGCAGGAAATGGTTGGACTTGGCTTTCCTTGAGTTTATTTTCCATTTTTTGTTGAAAACACTTTTGTGGTGTCCAGGGAAGTGTCCAAGTCCAGGTTGGATGGGGCTTGGAGCAACCTGGGATAGTGGGAGGTGTCCCTGCTCATGGCAGGTGTGGGACTAAATGAGCTTTAGGTCCCTTCCAAGCCAAACCATTCCATGATTCCATAAGGAAGGATGAAGCAACCGTTCTGGATCTGGCAAATTATGGGTTTATCAATTTACCTTTTCCATAAGGGAGAAGAGGAAGATGTTTCAATTCTTGGTAAGACTTTGGACATCCTCACATGGTCTCCTTGGTGCTGACAGGAGAAGTGGCTTGAGCCAGCACAGTTCCTAAATTTGCAGGTGCCATCAAGGTGGGAGGGAACAGAGCTGGACTCCAGGGTGGAGTCTGTGTGTAAAATGATCCTTGCACAGTCTCAAATAAAGGTGATGCAGCTGAAAACTGCCAGCTGTTCACTAAAGATCTTTACCAAGATTAATCAACTGCCAAGTCCAGGGCAGCTCTGGGAAAAGACTTTCCAGAGGAATTTTTTCCAGACTCTTGTTTTTCTTCATTTACTTTATTACTTGGATTAGTGTCTTCTACAGGTTAGATGGATTTGATTTTATTTTTCTCATTGAGGTGTCACTTCTTTGAACCAAAAATACAACTTTATGACTAGTCTACAGTTCCATTTTATATTTAGTTTCCTAACTGCTAAGCTTGCTGCAAGGGAGTTGAAAAGTTTTAAGAAGTATTGGGGAGGGGAAAAATCAAGGAAGACAGTGAGAGAAGAATTTATTTTATTGTGGTGCCAGTGATTACTTAACACCTACAAATTATGAAATGTGTCTGGGAGTGTAGATAATGTATCTTAAAGCATCTCTTGTTTAGGTTCATGGAGAGCTCTACTTAAAATTAGAAATGCATATTTTATGGTAGATTACCACCTACATCAGTGTGTAACTGGTTTACTTTCTGGAGTTACTGTGCACAAATATCAGTAGTATATAATGCCATCGTAAAGCAAAGTGCTTTGAAAATGTGCTCCATGTTGAATTACTGAGCCCATCATAAAGAAAAATGGTGCCTTTCTTTATCATCAGTATTAAAAGCCATGTGACTTGTTTATTGTCAGAAGTAGAGTTTGATATTTAAAGCTTTGACAGTCTGAGGTCAAAGCTCAGGTTTGTCTGAAGTTGAGTATCCACCCAATAATACTTTTTATTTACCACCCACAGCAGAGTTAAACACTTGTATTGGCCCAAAGTTTTAAGAGATGCTGCAAGGGACATCTACTAACCCTCTGTTAAGAAGAGGTTTAATTAAAATTTTAAATGAAAAAATAAGGTTTAATTGGGGAAATCTTAGAAATAACTAACAAATAAGAGCAAGAGCAATTTTAATTGTGCTGGGAAGTAGTGGGAAAGTCTCTCCAGATCTATGAGACCATCTCATTGTGGTGTTCAGGGAGCCACTAAGAAATATTCTGCACATAATGATAAACAGCTCATGTGCTACTGCAGGTGAGTTTGGTGTCTGTCCTGAGCTCGAAGCCCCTTTCAGTCTCCAGGCTGCAAATACAAAGGGTTCTGATGTTGGGTGTTTTCTGAGCCTCCTTTTCTGCTTGTTGAACCAATCCAGAAGCTTTCCATTACTGCAATTACCTGGTGTATTTAGAGATGTAATGAACTAAATGAGAGAAACATCTGCATTGTTTCCCACAAACCTGGCTGGTTCTCCTGCCACCTCCTCAGCTGGGGTGGCATCGTCCCATGGGGGGGTTCTGGTGCTGTTCTCCCTCTGGGAAAATGGTGGCACTGCCACAGCTTTGTGGGAAGAATTGAAATACAAGTAATTTTAGGATATAAGGGTAATTCTGACACCTGTTGTGTCTGTAGGTCAGTCTGGTGTCTGTTGGCTGGACATGTGTGTTAATCCTTCCTTGGTCCAGTGTAAAAGTGCTTTATTTAGAAATAAATTATTTCATAGAATCATCAAATCCCAGACTGGTTTGAGTTGGAAGGGACCTTAAAGCCCATCCAGTGCCACCCCTGCCATGGGCAGGGACACCTCCCACTGTCCCAGGTTGCTCCAACCTGGCCTTGGACACTTCCAGGGATCCAGGGGCAGCCACAGCTTCTCTGGGCACCCTGTGCCAGGGCCTCCCCACCCTCCCAGCCAACAATTCCTTCCCAGTATCCCATCTCTCCCTCCCCTCTGGCAGTGGGAAGCCATTCCCTGTGTCCTGTCCCTCCAGGCCTTTCAGCTCTGCATTCCTCTCCAATCTTGGCCTTATGGTCATGATTCACCCACTGGTTGGTTGGTTCCATTTGCTAATCCAGGGAAAAAAACCCAAAAACCAACCTTGCTTCCCTTCATTTTCCCCAAATTACAGAGTTGTAATTTGATTTTCTGGTGGCTGCCGCCCTATCAAGACAACGCAGGGCTCCTCATCTATTTTAAGTGCAAAGGGAGTTTTCCTTTCTCTTTCTCCTATTTCTTATTTTTTATTTTCCCGACTTGGTTTAATACAGTCTGAAATAAGTGAAAAGCATCTCAGGGGGCTGCAGGAAGAACAAACCCTCCCCTCGTGTGTGCTCTTGTTGGAGCCCAGGGCTCCCTGACACTTGAGTGCCACACAAATCTGAGAGCACGGGAGTTGCTGTTTGAGTGGCCGCTGCAATGAGAGCAGAGCTGGGATTGTCACAGCCCTTTATTACAGCTGTGGAAATTCCAGGGAGTTCATTGGTCCGTGACCAACAAAAATCCCCTTGGACTAACAATTAATCAGGCTCTGGTGAGCCTTGGACTAGCAATAGTTGCAGATGTCACCTCATGCAAGGAGTTGAGGCTTGGCCTTGCACTAGAGGGGAAAAAAAACAACAAGGAAAAGGCTTTTTTGAGACTTGATTGCTTGACATTTTCTATGATTTTCAGGCAGTATAGATTTCACAACTAAATATATTATAGGCTTGGGTTTTCTTGTTCTGCATTTGGCTGGAAACAATTTCCAGTTGGGGTTGGGGCAGGACAAAACAGGTGAAGCACCGAAACGTCGGTGGAAATAAATTCCTTTAATTATTCATTCCAGATTATTCAGATGAAACTTCATTCCTGTTGCAATGCAGTGATGAAATTCCATAGGTGAAATGGAACTTACACGTTTTTTTTCTGCCACTGCATTAGATTTTCAGCCAAGGTTTTGAACAGAGAGCACCAAACCCCACAAAGGATGGACCAAAGGTGGATTATTGGATAAATTTGGGGCATGAATGGGGTTTGGTTTAAAAGTTGCTTTTTTTTAAATACCTTCAGGGCACTTTAGAACCAAGGCTCTGATTTTTATTTTATGTAGAAGCTGCATTGTTTAAAATAGGTATGATTTGTGTAGATGATCATTTCACAGGTTCCTATTTTCCTGTTTCTAATTTGCATCTTTTATGGAAATAGTGATAAATCATGATGGGAGATGAGCATTTCA
>WEIV01028315.1:229938-234938 GCA_013390005.1 Calyptomena viridis | reverse complement strand
GGGAAACTTTTGCAATCAGTGTATGGCATCTTTTCCGTGTGCTGTCCAAATTCAGGGCTTTAACAGCTTCCAAACAGAAACCCAAGAAGGATTTTTAAGCCAGACTTGGGCTAAATATATCAAATTACCTTTCTTTTCGATGTCGTTTCAATTATAATGCAAAATAATATCATTAAAGTAAACTTATTCTACTATTTATAGGGCTTGATCTTTCATTTTTTTAATGTCAGAATTATTTATTTGGCCTGTTCTGCTCCAGATGTGACTGTTGAGGGCACGTTAATTTATATTCGCTTTCCGTGGGCCCCTGTCCCCATCTGTACATCAGTTCTGAATTTCTTTTTCTCCCCGGGGAGTTCACCTATTCATATCGAAGGTTTCATTTGCTGTGTAAACAGAATAAACAGAGAATGCAAAAATCCCTACAATACTGTAAAATAATTCTTTTCAACAACAGAGTGGATCATGTTTAAAAAAACATTGAGAGGGCGAAACGTGCTGGGCGACGATTTCTCTCTTTATTGCACTCCTGAGGGAAGACTCATCTTACTACAGCGCCTTTCCACCGGCTTGGATAAGTTCATTTTTATTAAAAACATATCTAAAACCTGCATTTTAAGATGATTTGAAAATACAGGGGCTTGGCCACGCTCGGGGTTGCGCCGCAGCGATGACCAAGGCGGGACATCCCCAACACGCTTTGGGTGGAAAGGGAAAAAAAAAATAAATAAAATCACAGAAGGGAGATTTTTTCTTTTTGACATTTTCCAAATAAAAAGAGATGCGGGTTATTTATGCCGGGATGTTGCTGCAAAGTCCTTATCTCCATGTGGCACTAAACAAGGATTTGTTGTGGGATTTGAGAGGACTGTGTAGTGCTTCAGTGTTAAGCACCCAAAACTCTGGGGGACTGGCACTAATTTCCTCTCTCTCGTAAAACAACATAGTATTCATAACAACTCGAGAGGCTTGACATAAGTAATGATGGCATATGCAGGCGAAGATTACCACCCCAACAGTGTAATCAAGGTGCTAGGTACTAATGCAAGTTAAATTGAGACAATAATGCTGAAACTTGCATTGTGGGATTAGGAGAGTACTTGAAATGCTGACATCGGCAGCTCCTGGAAGCGCGCCTGTCTTCCTTTCAATTCCTGGTTATACTTAATGACCTCAAAATTTGTATGTCGTTAACACCATGTACTGAAGTGGGAGAGAACAAGGGTTGGGAGGGAGAAGATTCCCTGCCTTCGTTGACTTTTGTCTCTCCTGGTAATTGGTGGCGTGTTGGCGGCGGCCGAGCTCGCGGGGACCCCGGGGGCCCAAACCCACCCACCCAACCTCCGAATCCGGTCGTATTAAAATTTGATGCTCAGATCAATATTGTGGCACCCAGGTAATTAAAGTGGGTTTGTTTATTTGGCTCCTTATAAATAAAAAGGGCTTAATACAGACTAATTACACCGAGCCCTTCGTCTACTGTAGGATAATAATGGCGGCAATTTAAAGTGATATTAAATGAGAATTAATAAAGGAATATTGAGTCACTTTGACTGCATTAAGCTGCGTGAAATGATTTCTTAGCTCAATTTAACTTTCTGTCCACAGTTTAATGATTGATAAGCTTGGAGTTTTTATAGAGGTAATCTAAAACAATATTTGATTGCTACGTTGAATTAATAACAACAAGCCCCTTTTTTTCTTGTTTATCAGCACATCGGGAGAGATGCTCCCTTTTACTTTAATGGAGGTAATTTGTATAACCTTTCTGCTGGATATTCTGCTTAGTTTATGCATTTAAACGACACTTTGACAGCATTTTAATTATTTTTTAAAAAAATGCATGTTTCCTGGGCAGTTTGTACTTCCGTGTAACACGTGAGTTAATTACTCGTTCAAACAGACCTAAAGCAGGTTAAAAAAAGGTAGAATTCAGCTTCAACTTTGGCAATATTTTATGTTTTTGTTACGAAACATGCATATTTTCTGGGCAGTTTTACTTCTGTGTAACACGTGAGTTAACTTACTCAAACAGACTTAAAGCAGGCTAAAAAAAGGTGGAATTCAGCTTCAAGTGAAAATCGAAACCACCTTTAAATCCTGGAATGAAGATTGTAGTTAATCATGTTCCTTTAAAAATGACCCCTGGAGAACTGCATGACAAAAGGAAACACTGGTTTGAATGTTCCAAATCCGAAATGAAGTGACCTGGATTTACTCTCCAAAAACTGGTGTTTCTTCCACCAGTTCATGAAGCAACGTGTGCCGGAATAAACCCGTTCGAGGGGAGAGGAAACTTCTCAGAGGCACTTTGATCCTCTGACACGGCCAAAAGGCAAAGACACGAATTTTGGGTACAAGTCCACTTTATCTGAGTGATTAATGCATTTAAAAATGTTTAAATTCTGGTCCTTTGTTGCAGCTCCTTGTGCCCAGTGCCCCAGCCCGTTGCCATCCTGGCCCTTCTCCGAGCAGCGGAGCAATGTGGGAGGTCAGGACCTCATGCTGAGCACTTTTTTATATATATATAACAAATTGCTGGTATTGTTCATTAATTTCTGTCTTGGAAATGCCATGTCAACCCTCCCAAGGAGCCCACCAGTGTCCCCTGGACGGCTTCCCACCATGGGCCAGCCTGAGTTCCTGATGAAATTACAGGTGCAGGGAAATGCAGAATTAGAAATATATCTGATGTTGCAATACTTGTGAAGCTATAGCTTTGTTGATGACAGGACAATTCCGTTTTTGACAGTTTAATTTACTGTTGCCAGTGGACAAGAGCAAAAGGAGAACGTGGGGTGAGGCACCTGCCCCCTCACGCTGTGTTTCACATGGTAGGTTGCAAAATCATGACTCCCTCAACCTGTCGTGCTCAAATGAGAATGTTTTCAGCTGGGGAAATGGAATACATCAGTGCAGGTAATATTGCCTGACCTCATAAAACAAAAGGAAAAATTGCAGATTCTGACAGCCATTATGAATCTTGGATCAGCATCCAAACGGCTCGGAGCCGAGGCACGGAGCGTGTTTGTAATAGGGAAAAAAAACCACGGCGTTGCCACATTGACTTGCAATAGGGAGCAAAAAAATGACTTGTCAGTAATTCGTTGTGGGATGTTAAAGAGGCTGTTGGATTTACTGGTTCTATACACAGGGAGTGTTTAGCCTGGAGCAGAGGGTGGGAATGGTGCTCACGGAGGTGGTCTGGGCTCGGACATGGGCTCGGGTGGGAGGGCACAGGGGAGTTAAATGCATATTTTAGGCAACCTTTGTTGGTTCAGAAATCGCTGAGCCTTTTTAATGTGCACACCATAAATGTGCACATTCTCTTCCTCTTAAACTAGAAAATTGGGTTTGAAAGCATTTGAACTACAATATTTTCTTCAAAAGCATGGCAGGGGGTTGGAACTTGGTGTTCTTTAAGATCCCTTCCAACAAAAAACTTCCTATGATTCTGTGAAAACACAAGATGTTACAGCATCAGACCATACACCCGATTAGAATTTTATTTGTATTTAAAGAAGGAGCTTTACTGAGGGCTTCCAATTTTGTGTTAACATTTCCTTGTCTCTTAATTTCTTGACTATTCGTGTTTCTCCTTATTTGATTTCGTACCTTCATCCATCTCATTCCTCTTTGGGCTTCCCAGTGTTCTGTATTTTGGAAAGTTCTGAAAATGAGCATTATCAGAGTTGCTTAGTAAGGCAAATGAATTAAGGATGGAGTCAGTCTTTAGAAATTAGTTTGACCATTTGTGTACTCAAAATGCCTGGAATTCTTACAGACTTCCACTGATTGGGCTGTATTTGATAACAATTTTCTGGGAAAAACCTGTTAATCAGATTACTATTCTTTCAGTATTTTTAAGTTTGAAATTCTTCCTTTCTCTAGAAAAAGTGTTTGGATTTTCTATGTTAAAACCTGCTTGCTGCCTTTTGAAGCATCAAAGGCCATTGCACGACCTCTCTAGCGCTGAGTTTTCAGCCAGGTCAGAGGTGCTGCTTCCTCTGCCTTCAGAGGTGAGACTGTTGTTTTCTATGCTATAGAGAACCACTTTTAATCTATAACAATAAGATTTCATCTTTGGCATCACCTTCTCTTCCAAATTTCCTTTCCTTGGGTGTATCTTGAGCGCTCGGTGTCAGTGCACAGGCAGGGCTGGACCACGCCGTGGCTCCACCTCAGGCTGGATGATGGAGAGCATTGCTCCGACTTTCTTGGACTCTTTGGGGAATAAAAGCTCTTCTTGCTCGGGCTAATTGGGCTGCTGTATGTGTGGGCAGGTTATCCTCTCACACAGTGATATTTACCCATCGCCCTCCTCAGCTGGAGCCGCGCGCTGGGCCCTCGGCCCTCTGTGTTTGCTGCAACTGGAGTGCACTTGAATTAAATTGCAGCTCATGAATACGAGGAGAGCAGTGGGATATTGAAGGGAAACGGAGCTGGTGGGGCAGGCAGGGGCTGGGCATCTCCCTGTGCTTATCCTCCAATCCAGGAATAGCTACAGGGAAGTAGGGAAGGAGCTGGGCGTCTTCCTGTCCTCATCCCCCAACCCAGGGACAGCTACAGAGGAAAAGGGAAGGAGCTGGGTATTTCTCTGTCCTAATTCCCAGCCCAGGTACAGGGAAATAGGGAAGGAGCTGGGCATCTCCCTGTCCTCATCCCCAACCCAGGGACAGGGAAACAGGGAAGGAGCTGGGCATCTCCCTGTGCTTATCCTCCAATCCAGGTACAGGGAAATAGGGACGGAGCTGGGCATCCACCTCTCATCCCCCAACCCAGGAAGGAAGGAAGGAAGGAAGGAAGGAAGGAAGGAAGGAAGGAAGGTAGGAAGGAAGGAAGGTGCGAGCGAGCGAGCGAGCTGGGCATCTCCCTGTGCTCAGCCCCAACCCAGGGACAGCTACAGAGGGAAAAAGGGAGGGAGAAACAGTTTGAACAGATAAATATGGGAACAGAGCCAAACAAACTAGATTTTAATTTTTTTTTTTTTTTTTTTTTTT
>WEIV01028315.1:217441-229729 GCA_013390005.1 Calyptomena viridis | reverse complement strand
TTTTTTTTTTTTTTTTTTTTGCTTCATCTGAAGATTAAGATCTTAAAACATCCGGAATATTCTGTTTTTTTCATTCACGAGGATTGTTTATGCAAACAAGGTGAAATATCTATGATTATATCATCAAATCATAAAACCATAGAATGGTTTGGGTTGGAAGAGACTTTAAAGCCCGTATTGTTCATTCCCCTGCCACGGACAGGGACACTTTCCACTATCTCAGGTTGCTCCAAGCCCCATCCAACCTGGCCTTAGACACTTCCAGGGATGGATGGGACACCAACAGCTCATCAGCTTCATGGCCCTCCTGTGAACTCACGTCAGAAGGTCCATGAATATGTGCATTTTAGTGATCTGAAGGACCTTTGCCAGTTCTAAAAAATTAAAAAAAAAAACCAACACCAAAAAACTGGGAAGGAAAATATGTATTTGAGCACAAGTATTTGAATACATATAAGGTGCTAAAATTCAGTGAACCACATGGTAGATTAGATGGAAAGGTTATCCAACAAAACTGAGCGCAGCCCAGAAAGATTGAAAAACATTAAATTACAGAAGGGTGTAAAATGCGAGATTTCCTATTCAAATACTGATATTTTAGCCACCCAGGTATTAAAAATGTCAATCTGGAGCTTTCAGCCAGCTCTGCCACCAACAGCAAACATGAACTTCCAGCATCTGCTTGGAGGTGGTAACTCCGGATTCCCTCATTAATTAAAGTTGCTGTTGCTTTTGAGGTAATTAAAGCACAAAGATGGCAACATAAAGGAAGGATTAAGGTTGGAAATACTCTGTTATTAACCTGTGCCTGGATGTGGCTGCTCCTCAGGGCAGTCTCTCACTTTGTGTGCCCATGTGCACTCCAAGGGTTGAGGTTCTCAACCAGCTTTGTGGTCATTGTTGTGGGGGCAGAGAAATCATGAAACTCAAATTATTATGGAGAAAGAAACAGGAGCAGATTTGGATTCTTGTAGGAACAAAGACAGTTAGAAGTAGAGAGGATTCACACTGTGTCAGTGGAAATGTGAGGAGGGGGTTGGCACCTAAAGGAAGTGGATGCACCGAAATTTGTCTCAGTGACACATTTGCAGCACGTGACCACAACTTTTTCAGTGACATTGTGGAAAATCCCTGCAGTTGCCCTTTCACGTGGCTAAAACATTACTAACCATAGCAGGGTTATGGCACCTTCTGTATTTACAGCTGAATTATCATTTAATATCTTCCGTCAGCACAAACAAGCCTTGACTGAAAATACTGATAATTCTGAGCTGCTTTAAAGAGATATTGGGGGTTTTTTTCAAACAAAAATAAGCTCTGAGTGAAAAAGCTCCTCTTAAAATTCAAATTTTTTCCGAGGGTGAAGAATCCCCTCTGGTTGATAGGGCTGCAGATTAAAGGAAAGGCAGGACATCCCCCTCCCCTTCAATCAGGGCCACGGCGCGTTTCACGTTACCGGGTGAGCGGCTCTTTCCTTTTTAACGGCTGAAATGGTTTGCAAAGGCCACTTCAAGTTTCTCAGCTTTTCAGTGCCTTTTGTGTGAGACTGTCAGTGCCTGAGCCCCGGCCATGACATGCACAGACCGGCTGGTTTTTCTCCCTCAGATCAGCGGCTCTGGACAGCTTCTCTTTCTCTGGCAGCCGCTTCAACCTGCTCTGTCTTGTCATCTTCGAGTTCAATATCTGCTGCTCTGAAGGAAAAAAAATGGGATGGGTTGGACCATTGTATTTGGTCTTTTGACCCTCCATGTTGCCCATGAGCAGTGAAGGATAACTTTTGACAAGCCATGTCAGATGTGACAGGCAATCTAGTTGGGTTGAGTGGAAATGTGCTGTACAAGTTTGAAGCCTTAGTTGGGGGCATTTTCCTGGTGTTCAGTGCATTTAAATTGACACCAGACCTCAGTGTTGTTCGTTGCAGAGCCCCGCGTTTCCAAAGCGTGTGGTTTTATCAGCTCAAATCAAAACCTTTCATATGCATTTTGCATCTCATTCCACCAATCCAAGGCAATATAGCCCTTCCCAGGTTTCGCTTTTTGTCCCCCAGGAACACACATTAAATTTAGTTTTCATCTCTGAGTGTGTTTGATTTTTATTTTCATGTAGGAGGTTGTGTTTTACCGTCTTTCTGTGGATCACCTGAGTGTGATGTGATACACAACTCCACACTCATAGCCGTGCTAGGAGTCATTGAATATTGCTAATTATTTAAAAGGTATTAAGGGAACCTTTCTAACCTTGAAAATGCTTTTATGTCCAGTTAATTCTTGAGAAATGTTGGTAAAATTTTTGTGGGAAGCACATTTTTTGTAGTGTTACATAAGTTTCAGTTCTTACTGTATCCCTTCATTAATGGGTTGGGATATGTAGTTCTTCTTTTATTTAAATTGATTCTCATTGTGGATGAGAAAAGCTGGGGGATAACATCCTCCCTGTTGAAGCTGTCAGTGCTAGTGATCTGGCTGATTCACAATTTCTGTGCTCTTACCTACTGTGAGCATCCCAAGTGCTGAGCCTTTGACTAATAACATTAATTAATACCAGTAACATAATTCCTAATTTGTTATTGGATTTAATATCCAATCTAAACCTGCTGTCTTTCAGGAATGTAGGGAATCTGTCTCCATACATCATTCTGGTTCCATTTCACCTTGTGAATCCAGTAGGAAACATGCAATTTCAGGTGATTTAAAGACATCTTTATTAGTATTATTATTAATAATCATCACAATAAAAATAAATTAGTAACTCTTTCCTGGATATTGTTTCCCACCTGAAGCAGTTATCCCTTCTTTTTTTGCCCATCTCTTCCAGTGATTTGTCTTTCAGAAGTTGTGTAGGTCCTGGCTTGTGAACGACTTCACTTTAAGGGCTCTAAGACCCTTTAAGTAGCTAAAGGATCATTTTATTGTCAATGCAAATAGTTATTATTTGCCTTCAGGGTCCCTTCCTACCCAAACCAGTTGACGATTCTGTGGTTTTGCCTGCACTTTTGGAATGGGGAATGAAGCAGAACACCAGAAAAAGCATTTTTGTGCCAATACAGTGCCTTTCAGTCATGCCAGCAAGGTGGCACCTTTGGCTGTTGATTTTTTCCCCAAAATATTACTGATTTCTTTATTTTTTTCCTTCATAGTAGATGTGATTTTCCTCATAAACCATTCATGAGTGAATTAAAAACAAATTCGACTGCTGGGTCAGTTAAGTCTTTAAAACAAAACAAAAAAAAAAAGACACAGAGTGAACAGTTGGCAATAAACTTGTCCTTTTTGGCACCTGGAATCAAAACAGTAACATAACAGTACCTTTATATAGCACATAAAAATATAATTCAGGATAAGAATTCCAAGGTCACAGCAAGTGGTTACCTAAATAGCTCTGGGGAGTTAAAATAGTTTGCTTATACAAAGATAAGGTGATATTTTATGCAGAAAGCCCACATGTGGTTCCAAAGCCTGATGGTTTTATATGCAGTAAAACAACTTTGAAAACAACGTGTAGAAAGAGTTAAAAAAAATAATTTCTGCAGATTGTAAAAGACATTGAAACTTGGGAGGTGACTAATTCTGTTCCACTTAAAAATGTCCATCACCCTCAGCTTTAACTAGTCCATTGTGTTTCCAACCAACAGCTTCCGTCATTTCTTTGGCCACACATTGTTGTAAGGTGTCATTATGCCCCAAAATGGGGTTTCTTGGCCATGGAGAACCTGTGGTAGCACATATGGAAGGTGTAAAGTCTGCAGGGGCTGAAGTTACTCCACCAGTATTTCCATTTGCTGCCAGACTTAGAGCTCCTCAAGGTCTGTATCCACAGCTCCAGTTCCTGTTCATTGGAATTGGACCTCAGATCACTGCAAATGATCTCCAGCCCTTCCTGCTCCTCCCCAACTTCCAGGAGAGGTTATCCATGGAATGGTGAAAACCGTGGGGGTTTTGGGTGGTATGTGGCCATTCTCTTAGGGACAGCAGTCTTTGCCATGTCTTGCTTTGCAAACCTATTTAGCTGTTGAAAGTCCTTAAAAATCATGCTTTGAGTTGGGAGGGACGTTAAATATTATCCAGTTCCAACCCACTGCCATGGGCAGGGACACCTTCCACTGGACCAGATTGCTCCAAGCAAATGTGTTTATCAGACTAGAATATGTGTATATTAAATTCAAATAACCTTTTTAATTAACAGGCAGCATAAAGGGACTTACAACAAAGGCATGAAGTGATAGGCAGGATTAGATGGGATATTGGGAAGGAATTCCAGCTGAGGGTGGGGAGGCCCTGGCACAGGGTGCCCAGAGAAGCTGTGGCTGCCCCTGGATCCCTGGAAGTGTCCAAGGCCAGGTTGGAGCCACCTGGGATAGTGGGAGGGGTCCCTGCCCATGGCAGGGGGGGGAATGAAATGAGCTTTAAGGTCCCTTCTAACCCAGGGGATTCTGGGATTCTGTGTTTTGACATGTCTTTCTTTGACCCTGTGGATTTCACATCGAAATTGATGTTTGCAAACACATTTAAAAACCAACACTCAAAACTAAATCAACAAGAAAAGCCCTAAACAGAAGCAAAGGCCATTGATTCTGCAGGAGGTTGAGCTTTGCAGTGGAAGATACAACACCATTGTCTTTTTTTCAGCTTTAAAAGTGTCGATTTTGATCTGGAAATTTAATTCCTTCCATCAAGGAATTAAGCAGTCTGTTAAATTGCAGGAGAACACATTTAAACATGTTGAAAAGCTGTCCCCAGAACATTCCCCCTAACACACATACTAATGTGGCCATCCAGGGCTTCAGGCACTGGGGCTTTTGATTTACATTGGCTGACCTCAAGTTTGCTGTAACTTTTGATATACCCAAATTAATGCATTCTGTGTTCCTAGACCCTAGGAATTCGTGTAGAGCCAGTGAGCAGGGCTTGGCTGTGGTCTCCAGCTGCAGACAGATGTTGCTGGTGGTAGGAGTTAATAAGGTGGGTTTGTGTCCTCTGGTTGAGGGCTGAATGTGGAAGGATCTGTCTGGGGGAAACACTCCTTCAGGTTTTGGTCCTGATCCATCCCCACAACGCTGGTGGAACCACTGAATGTGGAATAAGTGGTTTGTCTTTGCTCTGTAAAAGTATTTCTGTTCTGATTTAGTGGCTAAGCTGGGTAGTGGGTGGCAGAGAAATATGGAACTGCTTTTCCCAGCCCCTTCCATGAGGTAACTTTTAGAAGTGGAGTCTTAGGAGACTTTGCCTTCTCTGTCTCTCCTTGGCTGCTGGCATGAGGGAGAGGACAAGACTGAGGACAGCCTGGACTCCCTCAGTTGGAGTCATATTTTTATGGTCCCAGCCATGGTCACAGTGGCCACCTTGTCACAGCCTCCTTTAGGCATCTTTGATTAGTTTTTCTACTAATATAAGGCCTTTTCATTGGGTAAAATCATAGAACCACAGAAGAGTTAAGGTTGGGAAAGACCTTTAAGATCATCAAATCCAATGCCAACCAGCACCATCATGTTCACCACTAACCCATGTCCTCAAGTGCCACATCCACGTGTTTTTTGAAGACTTCCAGGAGTGGTGACTCCACCACTGCACTGGGCAGCCTGGTCCAAAGCTTTACAACCCTTTCTGTGAAGAAATGTTTCCTGACATCTCATCTAAACCACTAAACATCTTTCCTTCCTTGTCAGAAGTTCAGCCACATCAGTCACTTAGGGGGGGATGGATATTGTATTTGATAAATAATATTCCTTACATTATTACTTTATACATGTGTTCTACAACTGCAGAATCGGGAGGATTTTCTTCCTGGAAAGGGGGATCAGGCCTTGGAAGGGGATTCCCAGGGAGGTTTGGAGTCCCCATCCCTGGAGGTGTCCAAGGACTGGCCGTGGCACTCAGTGCTCTGGGCTGGGGGACAAGGTGGGGATGAGGCACAGGGTGGACTTGATGATCTTGGAGGTCTTTTCCAACCTTAATGATCCTGGGATTCTATGAAATAAACCACCTTTAATCAAGGCCAGTTATTTCTGACTGCTCCCAAATCCTTCCTGTTCTCACTCCAGCTCTTCCCCTGCTCCAGATCTGCCAAGGATCCCAATCTTGTCCTCTTCCCAAAGCAGCTGTGTGCTGTTGCCACGGGGCT
Organism: Calyptomena viridis; assembly: GCA_013390005.1. NCBI lineage: Eukaryota > Metazoa > Chordata > Aves > Passeriformes > Eurylaimidae > Calyptomena > Calyptomena viridis. Next base: position 223,612 of record WEIV01028315.1, on the reverse strand, counting down.
GTGAAGGCTTCCCCATCCTTTGTCCCCTCGTTTTGGGTACCAGACTGAAGCTGGAATGGGGGTTGTGGCACCAGGATCCCCAGGATCTCACCCAGCAGAGGCCCCTGAGCCCCCCCTCCCTTGGCATTAACAATGTTCCCTGCTTTGGCTCTTGTATAAATATCTGCTGCATTTCCACCAGGAGTTATTGCTGTTATATATTTTACAGACACTTTACTGTCATCTAAGTGGTTTATTTTATTCCCACAGCTAGGAGAAAACTACAAAAGGAATTTTGTAATCTGAATGTGATTGTGGGCAGAGAGTAATGTTTTGAAAAGGAGCTGAGAGTAAATTATATCACTGCTTTATTGTGTTTAAGGAGACTTTTCTATTGTGCTAGGAGTTAACATTAGTTCTCAAAGTTATTAACTGGATGTGGTTTTATTATGACTGTGTGTTTTGTCAATATATGACTTTTTTTGTTAGGCTTTTCGGTGCCAGTTCGGCTGCAACTTTGGCACCGTCCAAGTTTAAATATGTAAACTCAGCTGGTGTTGAAAGTTTGTTTAGGTTTTACCTCCCTCTCACATGCAGCAAAGAAAGGAAACATTTTTTTTTCCCTGGTAGGCTGTTCATAGAGAGGCTTTCTCCAGCCACGCTGTGTCTCTCCCTTGTTTTGACAAATCCTGGGTTAGGAGGGACCTTAAAAATTATCTTGTTCCATGGGCAGACACACAATATATTTTTTATATATATGTATTTGTGTATACATATATTTATCGCCAGCACACATGGTGTTATGTGTGTGTTTTCAGGTATTTGTTCTGGTTTTCTGGTTTTTAAGAAGACATTGGAGCATCTGGAGAATAGTAAACAGCTCTAAAAAGAATAAGGCTTGGGAAAAAAATTCAAGACTCAAATAAATCCAGCCTTTAAATAATGACTTCTCTTACTGAACAGGAATGTTCAAGGCTAGGTTGGATGGGGCTTGGAGCAACCTGGGATAGTGGAAGGTGTCCCTGCCCAGGGGACTGGATGAGCTTTAAGGTCCTTGCAACCCAAACCATTCCATGATCCTGTCACTAATCCTACAAGGACACCATATGGATGTTGGGCCAACTGTAGAGAGACACCCACCTTCCTCCCATCACATCAACATCCCCAGTCAGCCTTTATTGCTGTCCCAGGATTCCCTCAAACCATTGGGCCCGTGAAGATTAATTTGTTTCCCTGTTTATCTGCCTTCTCCCTCTGTGAGCACACAGTAAAACCCTTTACATTTGCAGTGGGGATTTACTGGGCTGTTCAATATTAAACATAAAGTGCAAGTATGGACAACATAAAGTCAAAATATTTCATGGCATGTGCAAAAACATAGTTGATAGAGCAGAGGAGGTGCTCCTGAGCCAAACTAATATGATCCATGCAGAGATCTGTAGATCTCCATTACTGAATAAAGTGCTCTCATGAAGTGTAATGTGTCCCTGTGAATTACTCCATTACCTGGGAAGATCCATGTTGATGTGGCTGCTTTTCTGCTCTTGGCAATGCTGATGTTTGTGCCTTGGAGTTTGTAATTAAAGCCAGCCATTCATTTTTCTCCAATGTCCATTTCAATGTGTAAATTGTTTTAAATAATAATATATTTTGGAGTCTCAGGAGCAAATTTCCCTCATTATCACAATTTCCCCTATTTTCTGTGTATAAAGAAGTCTGCTGTGGTTACAGGCACTATGGACAGGAGAGTGTGGAAGTCGCTGTATTTTAGGAGCTCTTCTGCCCTGTGATTTGCATAAATGTATTTTAATTAGTGAATTTAGCTGGTGTGGGGTGGAGGGACCATCCAGAGCTGGGAGCACAGCCCAGCACATGGTGGTACCCATCACCCACAGGGCACCTCTGGCTCGGGCACAGCAGAAATAAACACATTTTTATTACAGTGGTGTTTGGCAGCGACACTTAAAGGTTGTTTTTCAGAGGTGAGTTGGCTCTAACCAGCTCCCACACAGCCATAAAAAATGGAGTATTTATGTAAGGGGCCTGTGAGAGAGCTGGAGAGGGACTTGGGACAGGAATGGAGGGACAGGACACAGGGAATGGCTTCCCACTGCCAGAGGGCAGGGAGAGATGGGATATTGGGAAGGAATTGTTGGCTGTGAGAGTGGGGAGGTGCTGGAATAGAATGCCCAGAGAAGCTGTGGCTGCCCCTGGATCCCTGGAAGTGTCCAAGGCCAGGTTGGATCCACCTGGGACAGTGGGAGGGGTCCCTGCCCATGGCAGGGGGGGCACTGGATGGGATTTAATGTCCCTTCCAGCCCAAACCAGTCTGGGGTTCTAGGATTCTATAAATGCACCATGGCACGGATTCAAGTCAAGCACCTTCACTTTCATTGCCAGAACTGCAGCATTTTGCTCCTAAAATCAATGTTGTTTCTTCAGGGCCTATGGAAACTTGTCTCTTCTAAATTATAAGTGCAAGGAAAGAGTTCCTACATTAGTGCTCACCATGATTTAAGCCACATCAGTGTGAAACTAAGACTGTTTTCACATTTCTCCTCTTCCAAATGCACATATCCTAAGGTGGGAGGGATCCACAAGGATCCTGGAGTCCAACTCCTGGCCCTGCACAGAACACCCCAAAAATCCCCCCCGTGCCTACAGACATCCCTCCCACAGTGTTAATTGGTCTCCATTCATCACGTTGCTCATGGGCTTCAAATACTTGCTGTACATGGTTAGACCTGTGTTATATCTCTTGCTTTATTGTACATAACTTACTTTAATATTTCCTCCAGAACTGAACTCTCCTGAAATACTGTTTTAATTATGATTTTAATTATGGCTTCAGAAATTCATCTTCAGTTTTTGGATGCAAAGTGAGATGCAGTATTTCAGGGAATGTCTCCTCAGGGGGGGCCTTTTTTGCACTGACTGTATCTGGATTATCCCTTTAACTTTTTTGGTATCTGTTTTACCCAATGCTTATACAGATCGTAGTTGCCAGGATTTTGAGGCTGTTGTGAGAAAATTTTAAAAATAGCTTTGGGATGTGTTTCTGTCCTGTCTGTGAGACCAGCATTTAATCTTGCAGATAATGATTTTCTTTATCATCATGATCTCTCATGATTTCTCATCAATTTTATCACAACCTAATTACTAAGAAGTACCAATCTTAAAAAAAACCGCAATCACAGAAAAGGGGAGGTTGGACTCTCTGAACTTTTTTGTATATATAATTAATTTTTCCCTTTCAAGTGGTTGTGATCTGCACTTGATCATGACCCTCCTGTCTTGCTGGTTTGGACTGTTTCTCTTAGCTCATCAAAATAATTCCAATTTCTGATTGTTTCACATAAGCTGCTTGGTCCATATCCCAGCTTGGTGTGCATTGGATTTAGAAGGATACTCTGCAATCAATTCAAGCTTAACCAAACATTGCAAATTCTGTAGGAATAATGCCCTCCCAGATGACAACTGTTATTTGAAGTTTATTTTGCTGGTATTAAAACACAAAGATTGGGATTTCCAGCTCATATTACTGCAAAATACTATTTCACTCTGAGGTTCCTGTTGCCCTTGTAACCACAGAGTAAAACTCTGCTTAATTTTTTTAAGACTTTCCTTGGTGTCCACCTTAAACTCTGTTAATGTAAACTCTATTTCCCTTTTTTTTATGATAGTGTCATGAGCAAAGGTATATAAAAATCTTGATAAAGTCAGTATATATTTCCCCTACTGTGCCCCCCCTTATCCACGAGGCCAATTATCTTGTCAAAGAAAAAGATTAGATTTGTTTGGTGCTTTATAACCTTATGAACCTGAGATGCTTATAAATATTTTAATAATTTGTTCCATTATCTCTCCCAATATCAAAGTTTGACTGGTCTATAATTCCTTCCTGTCTCCTTTTCCCCCGGCTTTGCAAATCCTCTGGGATCTCGTCTGTGCTCCAGGAGCTGTCAGAGATGGTCACTAACTCTTCACTGCTTTATCCTCTTCCACTGAACTGTTACACCAGCAATTAGGAATTGGAGACTGGTTTCAGTATAAATTCCTGGGGCACCAATAAGGTTTATTTAGGTTTATTTATGATAATTATATTTTCTGTGATCGGTACCAATTGATGGTTTCTTTCAGGGAACATGAGGGTTTGCAGCAGTTCAATGTGCAAATATAGAGAGAGAAACAAACACCATTTTTAATCTTAATTTAGGGAGTTGGCTTACTTCAGTCAACTACACAGATCTATTAATGCAGATTTTAGAGTACATTGCACAGTAAAACACAGAATGTGCCACATCAAGTTCAGTTCATGCCCCTTCACCTCAGGCTGATTGGAATAAATTAAATTTCATCTTGGTGATTTTCTGCAGCCAACATTTAATGCAAAATCCCGTGGTGGAATTGTTCTGAACTATATTTACAGCTGTAAGTTTATTGTATATTTTGACAGTCTTGGCATTTAAAGTACCCACTGAAGCTTGAAAAAATTGAGGTGTGGTTTTTAAAGTTGGGGTAATTGTACTCTTCATCCTTTCAGCACTTGGCCTCTGGATCTTGCAAATCCAGTATTTTCTGGATTTCAGAGTATTTTGTGCCCCTGGAAGCAGATTTGAACCAGTAATGGACGCTGCCCATGAGTGGACACTGCCCATGGGTGGGTTGTCCTTGGAGCAGCCTGTGGTGGCAGCTCACCAGTTTTATATCAGTTTTATCATGTTCTTATCAACCACAGTCACAGAACAAGTGAAGCTGGAAGGGACTCTCTGAATTATTTTCTGTGTATATATTGATTTTTCCATTCCTAGTGCTTGTGATCTGCACTTGATCAGGACCCTCTTGCTGCTTTGGACTGTTTCTCTTAATTCATCAACATAATTTTGATTTCTGATTCTTTTGGATAAGCTGCATGAACTGTATCTGGGAGTGGGTTTTGGAGGTATTTCCAGGGTGATGTAATAATCCCAGTAAGGCTGTACTGGTGCAGTCTGATTGGCTTAAAAAACTGCAAGGAAAAAAAGGGACCTTAAATCCCATCCAGTGCCACCCCTGCCATGGGCAGGGACACCTCCCACTATCCCAGGTGGTTCCAGCCTGGCCTTGGACACTTCCAGGGATCCAGGGGCAGCCACAGCTTCTCTGGGAATTCTATTCCAGCACCTCCCCACTCTCACAGCCAACAATTCCTGCTGCAAATTCTTTCACCCTTCTCACTCCATACATCCCCTCCACACGTTCTCTGCTCCAGCAGCACACTGTCCACTCCTTTTTAAGGCAAAAATTTAAGTCCCATGGAAAACAAGCTGTTTACTTGGCCTTCATTAGAGGAAATAAGATAAAGCAGTCGGCTGCTGAGGTTCCTTCATTTTATCATTGCTCTTGTTTGACTGTTGACAATCTCTGTGGGGTTATTCAGTTTGCCTATTGCAAAATAAATCATATTTGAAGTTATCACTTCTAGGTCACGTTTTAATTTGCTGGACTTCATCTGGGAAAAAGAAAACATGTGTTTTCTGCCTCAAACATTTGCAATGCAATAATTAACAGGGTGCCAATATTCCAGTCCTAATGACTGTCTAATCTTAGTGGTGCGTGTACAGAGCATTTTAATATTTCATCATGTTTTATTTCAATTGCACCAGAGTGAAGCTGCAGTTGCATTTCTCCACAGATTAAATTGTTTTAAATCACTGAAGTAAAAATATTACTTCATTTCTCTGTCTTTTTCTTGACAATGCAAAATTAAAAGAGTCACTCATTTTTAAAGATCTGTGGGGAAAAAATGTTCTCTCCTGTTTTGCTTCGTAACGCAGGATCTCGGCCGAGTCTCCGTGTTCCAACAGCAGGGATGATCCCAAGGCAGATTGGTGCCTTTCCAGGATAAGTTCCCTGCTTCACCCCACTCCTCCCCAAGCAGAGATGAATAAATTTTGGGGAGAATTTGGAGCCCCTTCCAGTGCCTAAAGGGGCTCTAAGAGCTGCAGAAGGGCTTCAGTCAAGGGCCTGGAGTGACAGGACAAGGACACAGGGAATGGCTTCCCACTGCCAGAGGATTAAATGGGATATTGGGAAGGAATTCCTGGCTGGGAGGGTGGGAGGCCCTGGCATAGGGTGCCCAGAGAAGCTGTGGCTGCCCCTGGATCCCTGGAAGTGTCCAAGGCCAGGTTGGAGCCGCCTGGGATAGTGGGA
>WEIV01028315.1:207441-212441 GCA_013390005.1 Calyptomena viridis | reverse complement strand
GCCCAGCCAGACCTGTGTCTGTTCTTGCCCTGTTTTCCCTGTATCCGTATGCAGCGCAGGGCAGGAGCCCCGGCGGAGGTTCGGGCACACGGGGCTGGATTTGGCGGCTGCCGGTGGCCCTGGAGCACCGGAGGGAGGCCGGGGGTTCCAGTACAGTGGGTCGGGAAGCAGCACTGACAGCCCGAGCCTCCCCGGGGGCCTCGCGCCTCCGAAGAGCACGAGAGGGAGCAAAACCACCCTCCGGAGAGAGGAAACGGGGCCTGCTGGGTCGAGTGTGCTGGAAAACAGGAGTTTGGGAGAGCACAGGGTGGGAGAAGAACAGGGTGGGGAGAGGGTTGTGTTGGAGTGGTGGGGAATGGGGGATCCTTGGGCAGCTGTGGGATGTGGGATGAGCAGCAGCCCTTGCCGCCTGCTGTGGTGGAACAGGGGCTCAGGCTGATGTTAATGGTCAAATCCAGGAGATTTCTAGATTTATTTTATTTTATTCCCTTGTCAGAGGAGGTGAATTCTGCAGAAATCCGGCTCTGGCTGAGTCTGGATCCATCTAAGGAAAGCCAGGCTTAGGTCAGGCACAGACAGCCAGGGTTTGTTTGCCCCTGCCTTTGTATCCTGCTGTGTCTCTGTTATTATTCCCAAATGTGTTTGTGCCCTTGGGATGTTGCCACCTTCACTGAAGATAAAGGCTGGCACCACTTGGAGAACCCTGATGTAGGACCACAACTCTGACACCCTGGGCCTGTCTGGTATCTTGAGAGGAAAGTGTCTGTGGGCTTAGTACTGAGCCAGAGGTTGGAAGGACCAGGGCCAAAGGAATTGGGATAGTGGGTGTCCTGCCAGGAGTGCTGCAGTGAACACACCAGCTAAAGAATCACAGGATTGTTTAGGCTGGAAAAACCCTCCAAGGCCGTCGAGTCCAACCATTCCAGCACTGCCAAGGCCCCACTAACCCATGTCCCCAAGTGTCACATCCTCACAGCTTTTAAATTCCTCCAGGGATGGGGATCCACCGCTGCCCTGGGTAACCTGTGCCAGGGCTGGACAGCCCTTTCTGGGAAGGAATTTTCCCTAATATCCAATCTAAACCACCCATGGCACTGCAGGAACCATGGATGAGGCAGAGGAAGGGATTGTGCATTGCAGGAGGTGGGGTAGGTGTTTTTCCATAGAGGCAAAGCTTCTCCCAGTGCACTGCAGACTTTTTATTTCCTTTTTTTCTTTCTGGCTTCCTGTGGAATTAAGGCTGATGTGATCGTGCTGTTGGGTCCTTCTTGTTTTGTTTTTTCCAGTTACTTTTGATTTTGATGGATGTTCTCAGCTGAGTTTGACCAAGGGCAAGGAACATGATTATATTCCTCCAAACCCCAGGCAGGGGGGTGTCCGTGAGCAGGAGAGCCTGAAGCATCGGTCCCTCTTTGGGGACATGGGTGGAGAGAGCCTTTATGGACACTCAGGCTTGGGAACATGGATCAATAGGCATCAAATTTAATGAATCTATTAATCTGTTAATTGTGACACTCATAGAGCAGCTTCTGAAGGGCTTTTCCAGACCCCTTTGCAGCAGGTTTCTGCCAGGGGCAGGTTGATAATCCGAACAAATATCATGGTGCTCTTCAGTTCCATCAACCATCCTCTGTCTTTTTTTGGTCCTTTTATAAATCCTGTGCTAAATTGCAAATCCAAGCTTAAGTGTGTGTTTGTCCCTCTTATCAATAATGCATCGCTCTGAAGTGTTAGAGGGGGAGCTACAAGTGAAACTGCCCGATGGTAATTCAGGGTTATAAATCATATTTCCTGTTGGTTCTGGATGCTGAGACTGTCTCAGGGAGTTACAAGCGAGATGGTTTGTTCCCCTTTATTGTGATATTTTAGAAATATTTTTTTATTTACCCCATTCCTCTATGTGTGTATATATATATATATATCTCTACATCTTATTTTATGTATCTTCTCACCTCATTTTCAGCTGTCAATAGAGAGTGAATCCTGGACCAGCAAGGCATGTGAGCTTTCTTTTCACAAGGCAGACACAAACTGCTTCAAATAGCAGGTGGCTTGGATAAAATCTTCAAAAGAAATTCTATAGTTTTACTTTTGGAAAGGATGTGGAGCTGAGCCATTTGTTGTTGTCCAGATTTGGGAATAATTGAGATGCTGAAATGCAAAATATTCTATATGCAGTGGTGTGTGTCCAGTGTTCAACTCTTATTTTCCGTCCTGCCTAGTGTGAGTTTAGCTAAAATGTGATTTTCAAACTAAATATTAAAAAAAGACAAAACCCAGATATTCTGTTACTGATATTTAAACCCATCCTGGGGAGATTCAGGCTCTGGGGAAGACTCTCACCAAGTTCCTTCTTGAGCAGCCTCAGCTTCTGCTGAGTCAGCACTAGTGGTGGGATCCATGGGTGCTTTCAGAGATGGATATTTTTCCAGCAGAATTTACAAGAAACACTTATTGAAACTATTAATTTATATGCCATGTAGACGTAAAATTTCCTCCAGCATAAACAGAATTTTAACTCTTTTTTTTTTCAAATTTAACTATTTGTGTTTTGGAAGGAGGCAACTACTCATCTCTCAATCCTTGTGGCCAACTGAAAGGATCCAACAGTTCCCACAAAATCATGGAATAGAATCATTAAGGTTGGAAAAGACCTTCAAGGTCATCAAGTCCAACCTTCAACCAAATATCAACCTGCCCACTAAACCATAATGATACTTATATTATTCATATTTCTGTAAAAGACTAAAAGCAGTCGTTACACCAAAGATTTGGTCTCATCAAACATCACTCCCAACTTCTTCCAAATTAGCAGAATTTGGACATTTTATTTTCTAGAGGACCAGGCTGCACCTTGTTTGTGACATCAAATTCACCTCCATGTCACTTGTACCTATCACAGAACCATTGAGGTCAGAAAAGACCTTTATGATCATCAATTCCAACCATCAGTCCTTCTGCTGTTGGGTTTTCTCACCCCAGGCTGAGGTTGTCCCCATCCCAGGCACTCTCTAGGTTAGTTTTCCACCCAATTTCTCAGTGCAAGAGACAAATGTGGAGAACTATAAAAAAACACCTGGTGCGATATATTATTTTGTGACAAATCCACATGATTTAATCCACCTCAACTCCACTGCAGGATAACGAAGTTGAGTTTATAAGGAATGCATATGGAAGGGCTTATTTCTGTTGTAAAGATTTCCTGACAAGCAAAAATATAATGCTTTTTGAAAACCTCATTAGAAAATCAATTATATCATGACACTTAATGTTGTGTTATTTACAAGCGAGACGTCTTGTTGGGAAAAAACGCTATAAAAATTCACCCTTAATACAGAAAAATGTTGGAGCATAAAGAAGAGTTAGGTTTTGTTATTAGCATGTTCAAAGTAGCAATTACCAACCTCGAGTTTAGGCTGGATCAAGGACAACAAAAATGAGCTGATCATGGAGTGACACGAGACTTCTCCTGCTAAAAGGGAAAAAGGCAGAGAGCTCCTCTCAGGGCAAATAATAATGAGTTTATTTATGGATTTGTGTTGGTGCACAGTGCCCAGGTCATGCACCTCCTGCACCTCGTCTTGCTTTTCCTCATGGAATCATTAAAGTTGGAAAAGATCATTAAAATCATCAAGTCCAACCATCAATCAGCACCTCCACCATGTTCCCCACTAACCAAATGCCACTTCCACGTGTTTTTGAACACTTTCAAGGATGACTCCACCATTTTCCTAGGAAACCTGTGCCAGTGCTTTACAACCCTTTGCATGTTAAATTTTTCCCAGTATCCAATCTGAACCTCTCCTGGTGCAACTTGAGGCTGTTCCCATCTTAGAGCCCTTCGTGTCTGTGGGTTTCAATGTCTTCAGAAACAAAAGCTCACATTGAGACCTGGTGAGTGGCCACTGGGAGGCTCTGGCTGTTAAAGCAGCATATTTGCTTTGGAAAAAGGATGGGAAAATTCTTTGACATTCCAGTTCAGAGGACCCCAGAATGGTTTGAGTTGGAAGGTCTTTAAAGCTCATCCAATGCCACTCCCTGCCATGGGCAGGGACACCTTCCACTATCCCAGGTTGCTCCAACCTGGCCTTGGACATTCCAGGGATGGAGAGTCCACAGCCTCTCTGGGCAACAGTTTGATACAGAGGGAAGGGATGTAGAGCTGAATGACTTATTGTTGTCCAGATTTGGGACCCAGATGAGATGCTGATATACAAAATATTCCATATCCAGTTGTGTGCATCCATGTTCAACTCCAATATCTGTCCTGAAAGCCTGGGCTGAGCTGAAACTGGATTTTCAAATTAAAAAAGACAAAAAATGCTCCCTCCAAACCTGGAAGATTTCACTTCAGTGAGGAATAATCCTACTTTAAATCTGCTCAGTCTGAGTACAGATTTTTCCTTTTATGTCTAGGAAAATCTATTATTCGACTTCAGAATTCCAGACTGGTTTGAGTTGGAAGGGACCTTAAAGATCATCCAGTTCCAACCCCTGCCATGGGCAGGGACACCTTCCAAATTTCTATGCTGCTAATTAGAAACATATGAAATAAATCACTAATTTTTTTAACTGTTACGGTTTTTTAGAACTGGACTGTTTTCTTCTAATGGAAAATGCTCAATTTGAAGCAGAAAATTTTGTTTGTCATGCAAATATGAGCAAGATGCAGCCAACCTATAAGAAATAAAAAAACCCCCAAATTTCTGGCTGAAATCCCAGTCTTACAGAGCCTGCAATCTGAGTTTGTATCAGATGCAGAACTAATGATGCTTATTTGCTGCAGAGTTAAACTGAAAATGTGTAACTACAGGTTCATGTGTGTCTTTCTGACAAAAGAAATATTATGTATTTTCGTCTTTCATTCCTCATAGTGTTCACTGTATAAAGCTATACAATTTGTGTGCTTTATCTAGTTTTTAAATTAAAAATCCAGTTGAGTTTGTGATCCTAACATTTTGCAGACAATGCAATTAACCAAATTTTGAAAATATTTAATT
>WEIV01028315.1:182441-202441 GCA_013390005.1 Calyptomena viridis | reverse complement strand
AATGGGGTTGTAATGCAGATGCACCTAAAGCTCAGAGGACAACAGTCTCCAGGCACCACATTCCACTTCAAAAGAGAGAGGAGAGAGAGCAGGCTGGGAAAATATTCCTGCACAATTTGAAGTGGAGTCGTGTGAAGGAGTTTTGTGTGTCTCATGTTGGAAGGTTGGTGTGTGAGTGTCGCCAGCTCTGCCCACAGAACGTCAGTAGGGATTCCCAGTGGGAATGGGATAGGACGGCATGGATAGGACAAGGGGAGTGGCTTTAGCTGTAGGAGGGTTCATTTAGATTGGGAAGTTGGGAAGAAATTCTTCCCTATGAGGGTGGTGAGGCTCTGGCACAGATGGCTGTCCCATCCCTGGAAGTATTCAAGTCAAAGTTGGACAGCCTGGGAAGGTGTCCCTGCCCATGATGGACTTTAAGGTCCCTTCCAACCCAAACCGTTCAAGGATTGTAATATGCCAGGGCTGTAATTCCACTAGATCCCACTTTCTTCTCTGTGTCCTGGGGTTTGGATATGATTTGTAAGGGATATAACTGGGGGTTTGGATATGATTTGTAAGGTCACATCAGGTCCATATCCCAAGGCAGCACCTCTTCACAGAGAAGTCCCAAAACTCCTGAATCCCAAGAGCGAGGCATCCCCCTGCCATCCAGATATTTGTGGACGGGGGGGAGAAGCGAGGGACAGGCTGTGACCAAGGTGGTCCATGAGGGAGGGAAGTGTGTTTAAATTACAGTTCTATGTTCAGCCTTTAACAAGCTTCTTCTGAGGTGGCAGTTTATAGACTCTTATTTCAGTTAATTATAACAGCAGTTTTTTGAAACAGTATTTTTATTGGTTTTATTGATGTGCCCTGCTGGTTTTCCAATCCTGTGATTGGGTCCTGCTTGGTTACCTGAGGGAAAAGCTTTTCCTCCCTGATCCAGAAGATTCAGGGATGGCCTGTGGCAGGGGAAGGATGTTCCATATATACATGTGTGTGCACAAGGGCCCATCCTGCACATACAATGGGGTATAACTACACAGAGCCTCCAAAGAGGTCATCGTGGCACTGTGGTGTGTTGCAAAGAGCAAACAAGGAGTGCTAACAAATCTTGATTCAAGTGAAGGAAAATAGTCTGTTTATTTTGTTCTTCCTGCTGTCATAGGGTTGTATTTGGGGGTTTTGAGGACAGATTGGTAAGACGTGAAGCCAGTTCTTCACTGGTTTAATGCCATTTTGGGAAAGATCCTACCAATGTACTTGGGAGACAATCTCGAAACCCTGCAGAAAAGCTTTGAAGGGAGAATATCTATTAAATATCTGTGTTAATTGGGATGTATTAATTTTTCTGAGGTGCTCTAAGGTCTCCCTGGATCCTTCTCCTCTCCAGGTGAACACCCCCAGCTCTCCCAGCCTGGCTCCAGAGCAGAGGGGCTCCAGCCCTTGGAGCATCTCCGTGGCCTCCTCTGGACTCTTTCCAGCAGCTCCATGTCCTTCCTGTGCTGGTTCCCCAGAGCTGGAGGCAGCTCTGCAGGTGGGGTCTCACCTGAGGGGGCAGAGGGACAGAACCCCCCCTCTGTGGGGGTGAGTCCAGGGCACGGGGGATTTCTGGGCTGCACATTCACATTGTCAAGTCACATTGAGCTTCTCACCCAACAACACCCCCAGGTTCTTCTTCCCAGGGCTGTTCTCAATTCATTCTCCAATCACTGTGCTTGGCTTTGCCCCAACCCAGCTGTAGGACCTTGCACTTGCACTTGTTGAGCCTCATAAGGATGGCACAGCCCCATCTCTCCAGCCTGCCCAGATCCCTCTGGATGCCCCATCCCTTCCCTCCAGTGTGTGACTGCACCACACATTTTCATCATTCTCCAGTTTTACACGTCAGGTGCTTGGCCAACCTCGGCCTTGATGGACATCCTGCATGTCAGGCAGCAGGAGAGCCCAGAGCTGGTCCAAACAGGAGAGGGCACAGATTTCATTACACCCACACTGGGAACTTGCTCTGAAAAACGTCCTGATGAGTTGAATTCTTAAGAGGTTCCTGATTTATCTGTATCCTAATTCATTTTAATAGGCTGGAGTATCTGCAGGTGCTGTTGGTTATAATTCTTGATGCTCACTGTCATCTGGAATTCATGCACTGACGCACGTCAAGGTGGACATCCAAAGTCAGGGCCCAGTTCCAATAATTCAGCCTTAAGTTTTTGTCCTTCAGTGTCCCTGTGCACCAGATCAGAGACCTGGGCCTTGCAGTAGAAGGGTTGTAATGTGTATTTTAACTCCCTTAGGTTTGAGGGTTTTTTTTTAAATCCATGCATAATTGGGATTATATCTATGTGAGATATATGGAAAAAATGTAAGTTTTACTTGAGATATCAGTTAGCAAGTGGGTTACCAGTGCAAGGCAGGGTTCTGGATAGAGATGGAGGGTTTGTGTATGAGGTGATGCTGTGTGGAAGCTGCACAGAGCTGGGGAATCGTGGTGAATACCCCAAACCAGAGGGAATGTGGTGTGTGGTTTCAGGGTCCCCTGCAGCCAGCCCTAACACACTTAATTGCCTGTGATAAAACCGACCTCGGAGGTCTGATGGGAGAGTTCTTTTATATAAGAAAAAATGTTTTGTAACAGTTTCTTGTAAGTGCTAAAATTAACTGACTTTCTTTTAACCTAATTATAGCTAGAACTGATGATATCACCTATGCTTAATGTTGCCGAACATCTCGGGTGAGAATGTGCTGCCGCTTGGAACTTGGCTCAATTTTTGCTTCCTGCTTTGAAGCATTTAATGTGAAGCATCTGCTTAGTTGTTGCTTGTTCAGGGTCTTTTGGGCATGTGCTTGATGTCCCTTGTTCTCAATCTAGAACAGGGTGGTCCTTTCCAGCAAAAGGATACACAAAAATCAGGTTTTTTTGCTCTTTTCGACAAATTTTCCAGTTGTTCTGCTGCCAAACCCACTGATTTGAAACAGAAATATTTATGAAGAGGCTACTCTGATATTAGGAATAATTTTGTTCTCTCAGTAGGGCCCAGCTGCAGGTCTTTGAAGAGTTTCATTCATTGAGGGGATTGTGTCTCTCTGGGGAAGGTCTCTGGGCTGTTTGTGGGGCTGAGCACAAAGGGGTACAACCTCACAATGCTGCTGAGCACCAGAACTGGCTGGGGTTTTCTTGACCCGCGTGATTTCTGCGAGCACAAATGAGCTAGAAAGGTGCAGGATGGAATCTGGAGAGAAAAAGAATTAGTCTGGAAAAGATGTGGGTGGGAAACAGGAAGAAAGCAGTCCTGGAATTGGGGACCAGCATGGAGGTGGACCTTGAAATCTGCTGTCAAGCAGGGAGGTCAGAGAACAAGTACTGAGATGATCCAAACCAAGTGAGTTGAGGAGGATTAGTGGTGGCCAGGGTAGAAAAAGGACAGAGCATTGAGGCTGGGCTGAGGAAAGGACTGTGGACAAGGGGCTGGAGTGACAGGACACAGGGAATGGCTTCCCACTGCCAGAGGGCAGCGTTAGATGGGATATTGGAAAGGAATTCTGCCCTATGAGGGTGGTGAGGGAATGAAATTCCCAGAGAAGCTGTGGCTGCCCCATCCCTGGAAGTGTCCAAGGTCATGTTGGAGCAACCTGGGATAGTGGAAGGTGCCCCTGCCCATGGCAGGGGATGGCACTGGATGATCTTCAAGGTCCCTTCCAACCCAAACCATTCCAGGATTGAGGGAAGGAAGTTGGCATGGAGTGGACAACGAAGAGCTTGGAGCTTTGGGATTCACAGCAGAAGACTGAGGTGGATGAAGAGCCATAACTTAGTGGTTGTCCTTCCACCTGGCCATTGCTTTAGCAGAGATCTGTATCCATAATGAGATTCTCTTCTCTGAAAACACAATAAATGTGTTCAGGAAAAATGAGCCAAGACCACACACACACACAGAGCATTGTTTTCCTTGGATATGTTTCTCCTGTTCCTCAGGAAGTCGCCGCTCCCTCCTTGGTCTCACAGTCCACATCCCAGGGCAAGATCTCGTTTGAAATCTGTGTCTCCCTATATAGGATTCCAATCAAAACTTTAATGGTACAGGGCAGTGAGTAGCATTTAATGACCTTCAGTGCTATCACTTGAGTCTTTTGGGCATTGACATTGATTTTCCTTATCTTGGCATGTGAAGACAGGAGTCTCACTCCTTTCTTTGAAGTGTTTGCTGGTATGTACAGAATAAGCAGGCAGCAGCTTTCCAGGCATCATGGGGCTGGACAACCCCAGTTTGGTCCCCAAATTTAACATCATTAATTGCAAAAGTCGGGAAAAAATGAGGCCATTTGAATATCTTTATATTTTACTCAAGAAGTGTATTTATTGATTATTAAATTAATTGAATAGTATATTAATATATTTACTTGTTTTGTTATTTTCACTTATTTTCTTATTTATTATTATTTATTTGGAATTTGTATATGATGCCCAAATCTTTGTGCAGATGCTTCTTTTCCAGAGTTAAAAGAAAGAAGGCAAAATTTCCGACCAGTCAGATCCGTTAAGAATTTGCATCCCTGATAACAGATAAAAACAGAATAGAGAAATTACTGCCCAGATTGTATGACAAGGGAAGTCTTACTCAGTCCTGAGTTCTTGTGCTCTTCCCTAAATGCATCAATTTGTTCTTAATAGGTCTTAAAAGCAGCGGCGTCGGGGCCGCTCAACATGAATTGGGGGGTTATTGCTGTTTATTGCAGCTCTCATCCTTTTTTGAATCTCTCCCTCCCATCATACAGACACTCCATTTATAAGAAGCTAAATTAAACTATGTCAGGATGTGCTTCTCCATGAATTTTAAACCTAAAAAGCTGCTTTGTTCCTTGATTCAGTTGTGGGGGAGAAACGCAACGGAGCCACCCGGCTATTTGAACTCTTTATTTGCCACATTTACAATATTAATAACAGTGTTTCTAGAAGTTGTCACATCAAGTAAAAGATCTTCATTGCAGGCTGTCTTTTGGGGCCAAATCGAGACTGGATGCATGCATTTAATAAATTGTAGTCTCAAGTAGTCATTTTGGTAAATAATTAGCTTGGGTGGAAGAATAAGTTAGCATATTGTATGGATGTAATGTTGCAAATGTACACACAGCAAACTTTGCCATTAATCAACAGTCAAGCACTGTAAGTTGGGTCTCATACATAATGAATTGTTCTTAAACCTCCTGGGCTTCATTGATAGAAAAATAAGAGAAAACACAAGTGTAGTAAGCTTTGGAATAAAATTTAACGAGATTGCTCTGCATCCCGTAATCGTTTCGGAATCATTAGAGACCAGATAATTCAGCTGCAGTTTTGGGGTGGCTTTAGCCTTCATCTATCAAAGAAAGGCTATTTAAATGACATTTAGGTGTGGATAAAATACATTTTTAGTTAATTTTACAATGAAGGCTTCAGTAAAAACAGCAGCTAACTCTGTGCTTATTGTGGAACAAATAATGTCACATCACTGAGTCTCATTTTAATGTTAATTTTTGTACGTTAATCATTACTGATTCTTCTAATTGAAAAGTAATACACCATCTAGTTCTCTAAGAGAAAAATTATTTAGTAAGACAAGCACAGATTATGTAATTATAAGAAAAAGACAGTGCAACCTTTTTCTACAGGCCTGACTTGAGGTGAATTCACATGTCTGAGAGTTGTGTGGAGAGTTGTCTTCAGTCATTTGCTGATAAAACAAAAAAATGCCATTTAAAAAAAGGGTAATGTTTTAAATCATACTTGCCCCTCATACCTATTTCATGGCAAGAGTTACCACTCAGGTCCTACAGGATCAACAGTAAGTTCTGGAAATACAAATTTTACTTTGATTTAGGAGCTCTGTTATTAACTATTACATATGTGTAACTTATATAAATATTAAACATTATCTGTACTAGTGACCCTGAGCCAAGGAGATGCTCGGTCCACCTGATGTGCCCCAGCTGATCTGAGCCTGGGGAGCAGTTTAAGCATGGATGTTCATTGCCAGGAGATATTCCAAAGGGATGGCAGCTTTGGTTGGTGCAGGAGCCTGACCCAGGGGCAATATCTGCAGTACCAGGCACCAGGAGGAAGAGGATGTGGCACCAGGAGGAAGAGGATGTGGTACCAGGAGGAAGGAGATGTGGCGCCAGAAGGAAGAGGATGTGGCACCAGGAGGAAGAGGATGTGGTACCAGGAGGAAGGATATGTGGCGCCAGGAGGAAGGAGATATGGAAGCAGGAGGAAGGGGATATAGCACCAGGAGGAAGGGGATGTGGCACCAGGAGGAAGAGGATGTGGCATCAGGAGGAAGAGGATGTGGTACCAGGAGGAAGGAGATACAGCACCAGGAGGAAGGGGATATAGCACCAGGAGGAAGGGGATGTGGAACCAGTCCTTGGGCTGCAATGTAGCATGTCATGGATGGCCCAAAGACCCTTTTTTCTTACTGGTCTCCAATCTTTTAGGGATTCCTCTTCTGTCTGATGCTCCAAGGACTTCTTTGTTCCTCAGGTGACTCACAGAGGGGATTATGGCAACATCCTGAACTCTCCCTGATGGTGATGAAGAATTCTTCTGTAACTGAGTACTGTTCCCCAAAATATTTTCCTCTCCACCCATGGGCATATTGCCTCAGTGAATTCCTTCTCCAAGGAATCCTGATATCCAAATCCACATTTTCCTTTCTTATTTCTCTTAACCCTGGCATAAGGATAAAACCCATTCAGAATGCCTTATGTTCTATTTCTTTCCTCCACTGATGAATTCCTGTAATTTCTCATCCCTGCTTCAAATAGGTTCATTTGATAATTTTTGGAGCTGTTTAAGGCACAGACTTTTAGCCTGTACAGCAGAGGTTTAGCTTGGACATCAGGAGGAATTTCTCCCTGGAAAGGGTGGTCAGGCCTTGGAAGGGGATTCCCGGGAATGTTTGGAGTCCCCATTGGAGGTGTCCAAGGAAGGATTGGACGTGACACTCAGTGCTCTGAGCTGGGGGACAAGGTGGGGATGGGGCACAGCTTGAACTGGATGACCTTGGAGGGCTTCTCCAACATCATTGATCTTGGGATTCTGCAATTAGGACCAGTTTAATTATGTATTACTATACAACTGGTTGTCAATGAACACACGGTTGTCAAGTCCAACAGTTTTGGACTTGATGAACTCAGAGGTCTTTTCTATCCTTAATGTTTCCATGAATAGTTCATAAGGGTTTTGTGCAGGGAACACCATGGAAAAAAATATGGATGCCAGTAAAAAACATAGTTGGGATGTGGTTGTGTGTCCAAATATGTTTCTTTTTACATTCCTGCAGATAACAGATATCACAAACCCACATGTATCATGGTATGCACACATTCAGTTGGTAATAGCCTGGAAAAGACTGATTTCCAGGAAAAGAGGTTGGGAAGTCATGTGTGAAAATATACATTCCATACTTTTTTTTTTTTTAATTCTTTATCTCTGCTGTTATCTGAGTGGAACTGTGGTAGTTATTATTATAATAATGAATATTGTATAATATTATTAATATTACATCGTATATAATATATTAATATATATTATTCATATAATTTAATTATGAAATTAATTCTTGCAAGGATTTTTTTCATCATTACAAAATTATTACCAAAAATTGCTCAAAAAAAATTGCAAAATGAAAAATAACAAAATTTTAAATCTACAAAATTGGAAATTACAGAAAAATTACAAAAATTTAAAAGTTTATGAATAATAATTCATAGTTTAATCCGAGTCTGCCCACTTGTACCAGTGGCCCTTAGATGACTACAGGACAGAAGGAGGTCCAGGTTTTTTGTGTGCTAGTTGATTTTTTTTAATTTATATCGTAACCAAATTAAAATAAGAGGACTCTTCATTAGCTGAGTTTATAAACCTCTTCTTAGGCAAACCACTGGAAGTGAGGTAGTTTTCCAAGGATACAATGGCTGCAGACAGTGAGTTTTGGATGTAACGTTCAACCAGTCTATTATATTTAATATCTACAAATATTTTACAAATTTATACATATTTTATAAATATGTTGGGAGCTGATCATCATGGTATTTATCCCAAGGAAGGTGCCAGCTCTTGGCTTCACTCCAAGGAATGTGACAGTGGAACCGTTGTGATGTTTTCTCTTCCTTTCAACACAGCTCACGGTCCCCCTTATTTCTGTTAAAGTCTATTAAGGACTGAGGCAAAAAGTAGCTGAGAAATAAGCAATTAAAATCCTACCCCTTTAATACATGGCTTCTCCCAGCATTTCTCTGGTTTTCATCATGGTTGAGCTATTTGGGATGATCCCGAAGCCAATCTGCTGCTTACATGTTTATTTTGGACGTGCGGTAGAAACTTCCAGTTCTTGGCAAGTGGTTTGGAAGGAGCCCGTTAAACTGAAACAGGTGGTGTTTCTGCTTTTCTCCCGCTCTGCTAAAACCATCTTTTCCTTCATTTCATCCCATGCAAACAGGGGAAGTCACAGAAGAAACACGGCTGGGAAGACACCTCTCAGCTGCGCGGCCGCAGGAGCCAACTGGCTTCCCTGGTGTGGTCAGGCTTTCCAAAGAGCTCTCATGGAAAGACAGACATGGGATTGCTGGAGGAATGGCATGGGATAGCTGTCAGATGGGAAAACTGGAGCCTCCTGGGCTGGGGTGGATTCCCATGTTGGGAATGATCTTACGGCGCTCTTGGACTTCAGCACAGCCTGGGGATCTGCTGCTGAAAAAGTCTCATCCACCTTTAAAAAATACACAGATGTGTCTTGAGTTGCCTTTTTATGGCTTAAAACAACCTTTTTTTTTCAGTTTGAGGAGTTTAAATTAAGCATCATTTAAGTTTAAATTAAAGCTGTGAGGGTGAGTCAGTCACGTGCAGCTGAATATCCATTTAACCAATTTATTGGACTGATTTATTTGCATTAATCAAAAAGTTAAGACAAATCTGTAACTCACTGCTGGTGTGTCAGAGGCTGCCAAGTTAATACAGACAAAAAAAATCCAGGTGGAAATATATAAACTAAGCTGAAATAACATAAAAATAAAATAAAATAAAATAAAAACCCCAACAAAATATGTTTTAACANAAATAAAATAAAATAAAACAAAACAATATAAAATAAAATAAAATAAAATAAAATAAAATAAAATAAAATAAAATAAAATAAAATAAAATGCACACTAAAACCCTACAACAACAGTTATTTATTGAGATGATGAAAATACAAAAACCTTCACTTTGAATTTTTTGAGGTGTCAGGTGGCACCCAACACAATTCATTAAGGAAGGTAAATGCAGTGACAGTCTCTGATGAAAGAGGAAGTTTATTTAAATAATGCTAATGTGTTTTAAATAAATGTTTCTCATGGTTCTGTCTTCATTGCAAAAAAAAAAAAAGATATTGGTACTTTTTAAGGAAAGAATTAAATATTTTAGAGCAAAAATGAAACAGGGGGATTTTTTTACATATTCTGTTTATTTTTTTTTAATTTTTAGATGAATATGCTTATTTTACTTTCCTTCATAAAAGTAAAAATTACATCTTTCTGAATCACAGGTATAAGATTTAAGCTTTCCATAGGTAAAATATCTGTGACCAGGAGCAGGTCCTTTCCTTGGGGATCATTAAGGGCAAGAGATTAAAAAGGGCTCCTTTTTCTTATTCATGGCTAAAGTTTAGGCACAGATAGTTAATACAACTCTTAGATGGGTGTTTTTCCCTAATTTTCAGCTTTTTCTTGTCCATCTTGACTTTAGAGATGCTCGAAGATCCATGCATGGAATGAGGTGTTCAGAAACCTTCCAAGAAGTCTAATATTGAGCAGAGGAATTTGCTACAAGGGGGAAATTTCCCATGATGTAACTCATCTGCTCTCTTTTCTTGTTTTGAGACCACTTTGATTTTGCTTTTTGAAACATACTTTTGGTTTAGTTGGACCAAACCTGGCTTTGAAGCCTGAGAAAATCCCTTAAAAGGCAGCTGGTGTTTTCAGTTGGGTTTTTAATGTATTTCGTAGAAGGCTTGCTGCTCTGCAACTTTGGAAAAGGGAAGGGGGAGGAGGGAAGGGAAGGGAAGGAATGGGAAGAGGGCCAGCAGAAGACACCCATGCATAAGTTATATTGGTTCTTTTTTCTTTGTTAATGCTGTCAAATACCAAGGAATAGCTGTTACCATCTCTAGCCAAGCAAAATTAATATGAAGGCTTTTATTTTTTTTAACTCTCTGCCAATTTGAAGCTCTTGGTGTGTATGTTGGCAAGTGGAGTTTGTATCCTACAGGAAAAGGAGTCAGTGCATTCTTGGAAGGAAATCCATTTTCGCCTTGCAAAGCATTTTCTTCCTTGGCCAAGGTGGCCATGGAGGTGGCAGGTGTTGGGAAAGTGTCTGGTGTTGGATTGCTGGGAGAGTGGTCCCACCAAGAACATCTGGAGATGTTCAGCAGTGACAGGGCACTGCTCTTAAAAGCAGTAGTTTAAAAAAACTTCTATGCAAACACTCCTGCCAGGGAACACCTGGTTGAAGGGAGGGTTGTGTGTGTGACAATCTGGGTTGGAAGGTACCTGAAAGACCATTGCATTCCATCCACCTGCCATGGGCAGGGACACCTTCCACTCTCCCAGGTGGATCCAGCCTGGCCTTGGACATTTCCAGGAATGGGACACCCACAGCTTCTCTGCCCAACCTGTGCCAGGGCCTCCCCACCCTCACAGGGAAGAATTCCTTCCCAATATCCCATCTCTCCCTGCCCTCTGGCAGAGAGAAGCCATTCCCTGTGTCCTGTCCCTCCATCCGTAATCCAAAATCCCTCTCCAGCTCTTTTGGTACTGTCAGGCACTAGAAGATGCTCCCATATTCTTCCCAGAGCTGCTCCTCACCTGTTTTGTGGGTGAGTGGTGGTATTTTGGTGCCTTTTGGGTTGGTCCCAACCTGGCAGTCAGAGCAGCTCCCGGGGCTGCTGCTCATGGAGCTGTGAGGAGACAAAGTCTTTCAGTTTTATGATGACATTACAGTCCAAATCATTTCCAGACTCCCGAGAATGTGAAACAAGATGATGTGAAAAACATAAGGTGACTGTAGTTCTCAGAGCTTTCCATGCACTTGTGGATAAATGGAGCAGAAAAGTCTCCCAACTTCTCTTGGAGGTTTCAGAGCAGTTATCATTATATTCTGTCATTATTTTCTCATGGCTCCAACAATCCACGCTAAAATGGAGCCATGGTCTGCTGTGCTGTACCTGTGTGGAATAAGGGATTATCCCTGGTGTTGAGAACTTGGTTTGAGTCAGTATTGTGTTAATTCATGAAAAAAAAGTTTATGTGTGGATTCCTTTTTTTTTTAGGAAATTATTACATAGAAAAATAGCATAAAGTAGACATCAATTTTATAAAGCAAATTGATCCTACTTCACACACACAAAAGAAAATGAAAAGCCAAAAGCATTAATTTCATAAATAAATTGAAAGAGAGAAATAAAATTGCACTTAATTCCCAGCAAAGTGGATCCAAAGCTGATCCTTCAGTTTTATTTTGCCTCTGCTCCAAGCCATGGACTCTGGTGCAACCGGAGTGTTTTAATTGTCTGTCTCTGTGTCCCTCCTCTTCTCTGCCACTTCCTCATCAGTAATTACGTGGCCTTCAGTGGTTAACAATTAATCAGAAAGTGAGTTGGGGCTGGGGGAGGTGGCAGGGCCGTTTGATCCTGCACCAGGCGAGCGAGGGCTCCGCTTCCGAGAGCGGCCCTGACCCGGCTCCTGCCGGCACATCATTTATCCTGCTGCTGATTTCCCGGCTTCCCACCGCTCCGGCTCCACGGGCTGTTGTGGATCAGGAGTGTGGAGACACTCGGTCTCTTTGCAGAGGTGCCTCGTGGCAAAAGCAGAGCCGGTGTCTTTGATGTCATTACTGGAACATCACTCGTTTCATTTGCTTTGGCTTTTTGCTCGGAGGGATCTTACAAAATATTTTCGTTCCCTCGCAGCACAGCTGAGCGTGTGCTGGGAATTTGTGGTGGTTTGCTCCTTCCCCACACCTGGATGGCGCAATTCCTCTGGTTTTCTCTTCCGTTGTGTCAGGTTCATGGGCATTTTGATACATCTGCAATTTTCTTCTGCTTTGAAACGCACCCAACTTCTCACCAGAAGTCTCTGTGCTGGAGGAACTTCTGGCTCCAGCTGAGAAAAAAGCTGCAAGAATCAGAAAACCTTTGGATGGCTCATGAGCAGTGCTGAAGGTTCTGGATATGAGAAGATTGCTGGCAGGGGTTCCTGTTTTGGCCATCACCCTTGGTGTTGTCTCCATCATTTCTCAGGGGTGAATTGCTAATGAGCTCTGTTTTTGGTACCCTGAAATCCTGCAGTTTTGAGAGATCCCCACCACATCACAGGCTTGGGAAGCACCAGGAAAGAACCACCACCCCTTTCCCAGCACTGCTCTGCATCCCTGAAAACATCCAGGTTTGGGAAACACAGCAGGATATGTGCAAATCCAGTGTTCATATTTTCAGCACTCACTCACGTTACTCTTCCAGAGGAAAAGAAGAAAAAAAAGGAACAAGGAAAAAAACCCACATTTTTATTTACAGGTGCTTTCTGTTCACTCGCTTCACTCTTCAGATCCTGCAAGCACGAGCTGCCATTGAAAATCAAATGAATTCTCAATTGCTTCCTTCCAATTCAATAAGGGGAGGAAAGCAGAGAGCTGCCACGTCGCTGGAAGGAAGCGGGGCAGAGGAAGGCGCGCGAGCGGCAGAAAGCTGTTTCCTTCCCTCCTTTCCCAGGGAGTATCCCTGGGGAGATGGGACTGTGCCCTTGGGGACATGGAGGAGGAACATCACCTCCATCCACCCTGGAAGCATGAGGATGTGACATTCACCATGGACTTGGGCGGTCTTCTTGCTCCCTGACATTTCCCACTCAGACACGGCATTTTCCTCATACCAATCTCCCATGGATTTTTTTACAGGTCTAGGTAACATTGTGTCATCATTGCATTTCTAGAGGTGATGGGGGTGCACTTCTGTTACTGTTGTGTAGAATCTCTTCACTTTTATCTGAGCAGAAAAATAGATTAAGTCTGACTCCCCATTAAATGTTTTGAGTTTTTTGGTTTGCTGATGTAGAAAGTGTAAATACTCTGTTTTTTCACAGAATCCCAGGATGGTTTGGTGCCTGTCTTGACCTTCAAGACCATCTCATTCCACCCCCTGCCATGGGCAGGGACACATTCCACTAGACCAGGTTGCACCTTTTATCATTGTAATTTTGCATTTCTCTCTCTCTCAGCAGGGCAGAGTCCTCGGCCACTTGTGAGGTGTGTGAGGGGGCAGAGGAGATGCCAGAGCCTCTGGAGCAGTGCACAGCCTGGCTGAGAGCTTATTTCTGTGAGCCAGCCACGATGAGGAACCTTCCTGTGCCAGCCTTCCATCACCCACTGCTCCAGCAAGGTCAGTGCCCTGGGACACCCATCCCCTCCCTGTTTTCTTCATCCAGAAATGCTCTCTCCCATCTCCCTCATTCTTGGCAATAAAAGTGTTGTGGTTCAGCTGCTGACAGGGACTGGCTGAAAGGTTGGACTGTGAACACATCTGAAGGGTCGTGAGCTCCTCAGTGAGCTGGTTGTTCACTTAAAATAGATTTTGGCCAGCAAAAGGGGGGCTGAGGCTTTGGCATTGCTCTCTCCAGCTCCCTGACAAGAGAATGGAGCCAGGTGGGGTCGGGCTCTGCTCCCAGGGAACAAGGGACAGGATGACAGGAAAAGGCCTCAAGTTGTGCCAGGGGAGGTTTAGATTGGAGATTAGGGAAAATATCTTCATGGAAAGGATTGTCCAGCCCTGGCACAGCTGCCCAGGGCAGTGGTGGAGTCCCCATCCCTGGAGGGATTTAAAAGCTGTGTGAATGTGGCACTTGGGGACATGGTCAGTGGTGGCCTTGGCAGTTGGACTTGGTCTCAGAGGGCTTTTCCAACCTAAACAATTCCGTGATTCTGTGGTTCTATGTCCATGTCAATAGACATGTGCCATGAAAGCAGCCAATGGCAGAGTGCATGAGGTAGCTGTGTTTTTATTCCTCAAAGTTATCATAAAAAATATATTGATTTTAATTAAACAATTTTTACCAAGAAGTGCTTTTTATATATTTAGATAAAAACAAGCCCTGAATAAAGTTCCTCCTTACTATTCTCCTTTTACTGTCTGTGTGCCTGAAGACCTCATAACAGAAATCAATCACTTGAAATTAAATAGATCCCATTATTTTTGAAAAAGAAAAAAGTAATATTAATCTCAGAAGTCTGATTTTTGCAGACTTGTCTGCCTGTGAATGTCATCATTTCCCAGTGAATAAGGGAGTCTCATGTTCGTGAGCTTTGCACAGCACCTTTGTCTTCATGAGGAACTTCTGTGCTTATTCTTCCATGATGTGAAAATTCCTCAGTGCAAGACCCTTCACAGTCAAATTCCAGGGTGGTTCTGAGGAGTTTTTTTACTGCCTGGGATGAAATTAAGTGCCATGTTGTGAAAACTTCATTGTTGGGGTGAATGTGAGGGGCAAAGCTGGGTGGGAAATAATTACTGCTGATTTTCTGAGGAATATCAGGGGAATTCTGCTTCCCAGGTTATCCACCAGAAGATTATAAAACATTTAAAGTACTACTGAATTCTTTTTAGTTTTGTGAATGAAATTCCTTGGTCTGAGCACTGCTGATGTTGTTTTAGCAGCTGGTTTGAGGTTTAGCCCAAACTTGAGAGGCTTGACTTGACTTTGTCAGAGACTTTGGTCCATCCCAACAACCTTCCTGTGCAGGCAACACTGGCAGAGGCTGAAGGTCATTTAAAAGCAGAAAAATAAATATATTTCTTAATAGGAAGGTTTTTGAGGGAAACAATCATCACCCTTGAATTTTGGGAGGAAGGAGGGAAAGTTCCTCATCACTCTCCAGACACAAAACCCAGCCAAGAGCTGTGGCAGGGTTGGGATGGCCACGAGCACCAACCCCAGCTCTCAGCAGCACCCGTGGCCTTTTGAGGGACCCAACTGGTGGTGCCACTGGCCAGGCTGCTCCTCCTGAGGTGTCACCACCTGCAGCCCACGTTGGGTGCTGGGGAGGGGCTGCAGGGCAGTTTTCTCATTTTAACATGTGCACGTTCAGGTTTTTTTAATTTACTTCAGTTATTTGTTCTTGGACTGGGACCAGGTGTGTGTGTTTTATTGGGGGAAGGCAGGGACGTAATGGAAAGGCTAATGAAGAATTAATTGGCTCAAAAAACGATGTGAGAGTATTTCTGTTCTTCTCTTGCTTTCTCCTAGTAATGCCTTCGTAAAATAGAAAAAAAATTATGTTGGAAGGAATGTGGAAATAGATGTCAAAAATTTATAGAAACTAGTTTTAAAAGTTATTTAGGAGAAAAGTAAAGTAAAAATCAAATAATGATGGGTTGCATTTCAGTTTATCTCCACGGCAGAATTGCAGTTCTGCTAAATTAGGAATTTGGTATTTATTTACTTTTTCACATTTACATTTGAAAGTGCCTACTCATTTCTCCAGGCACTTAAAAATGCAGAATAAACATAAGTGAGAACAGGAGGATCCAAAGCCAGGAAGGCTTTTTCTCATCACATTGATTTTCTTACATCTCTGTTCATCAGCAGCTCTTTGGCCCTTCTTTTCTCCCCTTCACTGCAGATATGGGCACTTACAGGGTGGTTCTTTGGTATTGAGGGATTTGAGTTCCATCATCAAGTGCTTTTGTGATCAAAATATTAGATATCTTCTTCCTTAATCAGTACTTATATCAAATTTAATTTTATTTTTCTCTGCTAACATCACCTGAGGACAGGAAGGGGTTTTCTCACATCAAACAGACTAAAGAGGTTCCTCATTTAACAAAAAAGTGTAAAGTGCTTTTGAGATCAAGCTCCTCTCAATTCATGCTCAATTCTTTGCAGCTACTTTTGGGTGGGTTTTTTAGCTGTTAGGACATAGTTCCTTGTTGAAAGAAAAGTGACAATCACCTCTGAGACAACAAAACAGAGAGATTTGCAGATTCAGAAAGTGGAGTTCTGCTTTATATTTATTCTATAAAAATTCTATATTTTTTGTGTCGGTGACTCATCTCACGTCTTAAATTTTTCTGAAGTGCCTTTGATTTTCTGAATTACCATTAAAAGAGGAAAACGTGTTTAAAAGTACTCCAGCCATTAACCCAGCACCACCACCATGTCCTCAAGTGCCACATCCACATGTTCTTGGGACACTTCCAGGGGTGGTGACTCCCCCACTGCCATGGGGAGCCTGTGTCAGATCTGGACAACCTTTCCATGAAGAATTTTCCTGATTTCCCAACGACTCCAGGACTTCTCACCTTTCTGGTTATCCAGTTTAGTCAATGCAGTCAATATATTTGTTTTTTAAATGTAATTGAAAATCTGGAATTTTCAACAACTTGTGTCTTGGCCAGTGCCCAACATAGAATTTCACTGAGCAAAGAGAAAGTCAGGTTTTCTCATTTCTCTGAGTGGGACACCTCAGAATAATCCCTGAACATTCCTAATGGGAAATGATGAATTGATCTTAATGTATCCTGCTCATTATCCCGCTTTTTCTACGAAGAAGAAAAATGGATGCTGGGATTGTTTCAAAGCCTGTGCGTGGGGTGGTTGATTTGTGGGGCTGTGACATGGAGAAGGCAACAGAAAATTGGCCAGTCTTGAGTTTGCTGACATTCCTTTGGTGGTGGTTTCCAAGGGGGGTGGCTGTGGTTGGCGGGAGCGTGGCCGTGGCACCGGGACTGTGTGTGTGTGTGTGTGTGTGTGTGCAGACCAGATGGCTCATTAGAGCAGCAAAAGCAGAGGAAATTGGAGACACACACGAGTTTTTCTTTGCCCTGTGACAAGCAGCAGCCCTGGGATTCTGCTCCTCGCGTGCCGTGTCACCTCCTCAGCAGACGTGTCCTTTAGCTTTGACAAACCATGGGGTTATAGTCCTGAGGGTGGAGTTCCCCCATCACGGCCTTGTAGCGAAGGTCTAGGCCTGAAGCAAAGCTGAGCCTTTCCCTTAGACCAGCTCAGTCTTCTGTTCCTTCAAATGAGCTGTGAATTCCCATTCGGCAGGTCTGGAAGTGGCATCAGGGCATTAATGGTTTTCAACTGAAGGAGTAGCAGTTTACATTGGATATTGGAAGAAATTCTTCCCTGTGAGGGTGGGGAGGCCCTGGCAGAGAAGCTGTGGCTGCTCCATCCCTGGAAGTGTCCAAGGCCAGGTTGGACCAACCAGGGCTCGTGAAAGGTGTCCCTGCCCATGGCAGGGGCATGATGGTGTTTCAGGTCCCTTCCAATCCAAACCATTCCATGATTCTGCATTTATCCGTGTCGCCTTGCAAGCCAAAGGCACAGAAAAGCTGTGCAAAAAGATCCAGGAGGAGCAGCCTGGGGATGAAGAGCAGAGAGATGAGCTTTGCAAGGCACATTAGTAGCTGAAATTTCCCGATGTATGTTATTCATCCAAGAGGGGATATTGATGAAACACCTCATACATAATGGGAGCAGAGAGTCTTCAAAGAAACTGGGAGCACCTCCATTCTCCCTCTGAGGTGACGTTCCCAGGCCTGTAATCAATAATTACCCTGTGATTTCCTGGGAGCCTCCTTGTTCTGACACTCAAACGGAGGCAGCGTGGGCTGGTGAACCTGCCACAGCCCCTTCCAAAGGACAGGGGATTCTAAAACACCAGTTAGGGGCTGAAAAACCTCTTCCCTTTCTGGTGTCACCTCCATGGAATTGGGCTCATCCTTCACCCCCGTGCTGCTCACTCACTTGTCCTTGTGGGGTCTGCAGGGCTGTGGGATCTCCTTTGGAAAACACCCTTGAAGAAAACCCTTCCACCTTTATTTCTCTTCACCCTTTCTGGAGAAGCAGAAACTTTACTGGTTTTGCAGATTCTAAACTATTTTAAAAATTAAAAGCCTGAAGCAAATTAAGAGAGAAAAGGAGATTTATTAATTTTTTCATTTTCTGACTTCACTGAGCAAAGGCCAAAGTATTTTTTATTCTTTTTGTGGTTGGAATGCTCGAATCACAAGATTGTGGGGTTGTCAATTTGTCTACTTCTGAGATGGCAAAATCAACATCCCCTGAATGCTTAAATGTAAAAGAACTGATTTTAATGCCTGTCCTGCTCACCCTAATTACAGTGAGCTGTGTATCCTGAGAGTAAATTTTTCTCACACACAATTTAGCCAAAGATTTTTCAATAGAGAAACGTTATTTAAATAAGAAAAACATTTTCATTATTAAAATTAATAGTGATCTCTTTTCCCTTGCTTTAAATCACAGTTAAAAAAAAGTCATGAGAATCATTGACGTTGTTGAGATATTGTCAAGTAAAGCTGGAAAGTTTGAAGGTTCAGGTACCAGTTTATGGATAACAGGGTAGGAAATCTGTGCTCATGTTCAGTGGGAAAGAAATGGTTGGTAAAATGTCACTCTTTAAAAGACAGGAATGAGTAAACTATTTTTCAGAAGCAGAGGGGGAAGTGGAGAAGGTATAAAAAAAACTGATCAGAAAAGTAGGAGTAGATGGGATGTCAGATGTCCTGGTTGGTCCTGAGGTTCAGTATTCAATTGAATATTCAATAAATTCAATAAATTCAGCTTGGAAGGTGGGAATCCACCAGGCTATATAAACTGCCAGAGGGCAGGGAGAGATGGGATATTGGGAAGGAATTCCTGGCTGGGAGGGTGGGAGGCCCTGGCACAGGGTGCCCAGAGAAGCTGTGGCTGCCCCTGGATCCCTGGAAGTGTCCCAGGCCAGGTTGGAGCCACCTGGGACAGTGGGAGGTGTCCCTGCCCATGGCAGGGGTGGCACTGAATGGAATTTAAGGTCCCTTCCAATCCATGCCATTCTGGAATTTTATGACTCTATATTTTTTACATTTATATTGTTCTTGAACTGCACTGTTGGGTCCCTGCTGAGGAGGAGGCAAGATTTGCCCTTTCCTAGACAAATGCAAAATATCATTTTTACCATTGATTTATGCTGCAATTTGTGAAATTCTCTTAAGTTTTTAATAGAGATTCAATTCACTAAAGGAAAAAAAGTTGAGAAATGTTCCTGATTTTCCTTTTCTCAACCCTGCAGCTTCATCAGACATGCAAATACATTTCTATTTAGGCTTTTAGAAAATGTTAAATATGAAATAATCTGCTCAAAAAGGTTCCTACTTCACATATCTGGACATGGCAGATTCAAGTGCAAAGAGATGACAAGCTTTCATATTTCTGTCTGCCAACTCAAAATTCAAATTCCAAAGACTGGCATCTTCTTTTATTACCATTTTATGTGAGAAGAGTTTTGATAAGCAGAAAGTCACTGTTTTGCAAGACATTTAATGGATTTTTACAATCCAATACTTTCCTACAATTTTCAGGAGCAGAAATCAATCCTCCCCAACCTTCAAAAATGGAAACAGCAAAACCCCAAACTAGTCCACTTGTTTTTATCTTAAATTCTTTTTCCAGCCCAGTTGGCCCATTGCTTTCTATGAGCCATATGTATTTCAAACCAAAACTAAGCAAATCAATACAAATTAATTCTGGACAGAAATGTTTACAAAATTCCTGACCCAATTCCTGTTGAATTCAGAGGAAAATTCCATCATTTTAAGAGGAAGCTTGTGTTGTTTTAAATGTATCTTAAGTCATTTTAATTCAAGTTCAGTGTTTATAGGAGAAATTATCTGCCAGCTATGAGCCATTTAGGACAATTCAGGCTTTCTTAGGTGTGAATGTCCTTTTTGGAAGCACTGATTCCAGATTTTCATGGGGGTTTGGTGGAGCCTTGCAGGATAATCATGGCCTGAGAAGTGACCTGGGAAGAGTCTGAGGGCTGGGAGATCCCTGTGGTCTGTCAAGTCATGGGGAAAGCAGTGAAAAAGACACTTATTTTGAAAAATTAAATTTGTTTTCAGTAGGATAATCCTTTCTTCTCAATGTTCTTGATGTTAATTGCAGGTTGGCCA
>WEIV01028315.1:177441-179941 GCA_013390005.1 Calyptomena viridis | reverse complement strand
GTACGTTCTCGTACGTTGATTTCCCTGTAATTAATGTGCCAAATGTTTCGGGGAGCATCATTCATATTTAATGCCAAAAGAAATGGTAAAGCCAACAGAAGTCAAGATCTGAAATGCAGATGGAAGGTGCAGTGACCTTAGCTCTGACCATCCTTCCAGGGAACAGAGTTTGTTAAGGATTCGCACGCGGCTTCGCGTGGGCAGGAACACAACGGTCTCCTTTGTTGCAGACACCAGGATACAGGGACACTCTTCATTTGGCAATCTGAAAGTCAAATTTCCTCCTTGCTTTCAGCTTAACATGAACCCTTAATGTTGTATAAACATGTTGTGCCTGTGCTGACTTCATTGGGTTTGGCAGGAGGGCACGGGATGAGGAACAGCCTCTTTTTTGCGGCAGCTGGTGAAGCATGAGGAGGATTTTCCTGATACTGCAGAATTACTTAAAAAGATGTGGCTGTTACATCAGGTAAATCACGGAATCACAGAATATTCTGAGTTGGAAGGGACCCACAAGGATCATGGAGTGTGTGAATATTAACCTATTTAACTTATTAAAATCCCTGGAATATTCTTCAGATGCTTTGGAAAATCAAATCATTCTTTAAGATGTGTGGGACAGGGGTGTTTCCCCAGCCCCACCTGCTTCCCACGCCCCAAATAACTCAAATTTCTGTCAGTGCTTTTGCAGACTCCTCCTCTCCTGGCAGGTTACCTGTGAGAACTTCCTCCAAGCTAATTTTAGGGCTGGCTGTTAATTGAGCAACCTCTAATCTCTGAAATCCCATCAGGGGTCACTGGTAGGACTTCTCCTCTGTTTGCTTCCAGGATGTCTGTTTGAATAATTTGGATCTCGGGAATTCCAGCTGCAGTTCATTTAAGCAGCACCATGTGATGGCACCAGTATCAGTCAAGAGGCTGAGTGGCTTCATGGAATCACATTTTACCTTTTCACAGTTGTTTCATTAAATATATTAAATACTCCTTAAAAAAAAAATTAAAATAAAAAAACACACTTTAACTTTGAGATTGAAGCCAGAAGATTCTGGGAATTATTTGCTGTTGTTGCATTCTTGGAAAGATGTTGCATCATCTGTGAATTAGTGTTTGGAAAGTGCTGTGTACCTTCCTACACTGGATATTTATAATTGAACAATAATACAAACAAAAAAAATCGGTGCTTTGATACTGATTTCATTTGTGTGCAGCAAGCAAATGGTCCCATTTTATTGCTTTTAGGCAATTTAGTGAGTATTATTTTTAAGTGCACAATTACAAAGAAACTTAGAGAAATCTAAAGACTTTGCTCTTCCTGTTTTAGCCAAGCGAAGATCTTACACTTTGTTCCCGTAGTGGAGCACATTTGCATTGCATGTTTCATATATTAATTTTCTAGGGCAGGTTGTCTTTGGCAACAGGATCTTCACAAAGCAACTGGGGGTGCAGATTCCTTGATCCAGAAGCATTTGGGAGTGGATATTTAGGGCTGTGAGAAAGAATGAAAGAGTAAAAACACCTCATTGGTGTAATTCTAAGTGGAATTGTAGAGAAAAAGCAATTAATGTGTGAAGGAGGGAAAACTAGAAGAGAGATGCTGGTGCTTCCCAGCCTCCCTCCCTGCCAGGCCCAGGTCCTTTGCCATCAGCCTTCCCAAAGAACACCAGGATACCTGTGCTGACATGATCCAGTGGTGATCCAGCATGGAGAAAGTGTGCTGGTTCACAGGTTTGAAGAGATAAAATGTTTCCTTTCTCCCAAATAACCTGGCTGGTGTTGCACCATTTCATGGATGGACGTAGAATTGGTTTGTGGATGTACTTCTTGGGGAATGCAAGTGATTCCTCCTGGGCTGTGGGCCAGTGGAATGGTTTGGATTGGAAGAGACCTTAAAGATCTTCTAGTTCCAAATGTATATAACATTCCAAATATATAGTACATGATGCAGAAGTCTCATAAAGGAAATATTTCTGTGCTTGTAAGATAATACAAAAACTTCCAGTTTGCAGAATCAGTTTTACACAAGATGATGTCAAAATTCATGGGTCTATTCCATTTTCATAGAATCATTGGATGGTTTGTGTTGGAAGGACCTTAAATCTCATCCAGTGCCACCCCTGCCATGGGCAGGGACACCTCCCACTATCCCAGGTTGCTCCAGCCTGGCCTTGGACACTGCCAGGGATGGGGCAGCCACAGCTTCTCTAGAAATTCTATTCTAGTCCCTCCCCATCCTCACAGCCAATTCCTTCCCAATATCCCATCTCTCCCTGCCCTCTGGCAGTGGGAAGTCATTCCCTCTGTCCTGTCCCTCCATCCCTTGTCCAAAGTCCCTCTCCAGCTCTCTTGCCTTTTTTTGTTTCTTTCCTTTCCATTCCAGGAGTGTGTTGGAGATGGTGAACAATAGTCTTTTAGGACATAGGTATGAAGTTTAGAGCCCATTTGTGCTCAATTTTGCGACCCAATTTTGGACACTTAGGTTTTGGTTTAACACTGATGATCC
>WEIV01028315.1:157441-172441 GCA_013390005.1 Calyptomena viridis | reverse complement strand
TCCAGAGCAGAGGGGCTCCAGCCCTGGGAGCATCTCTGTGGCCTCCTCTGGACTCTCTCCAGCAGATCCACATCCTTCTCCTGTTGGGCACCCCAGAGCTGGAGGCAGCTCTGCAGGTGGAGCCTCACGAGAGTGGAATGCAGGAGAGAATGCCAAGGAGGAGGAGGCTCTCCAGGTCTGTGAGTATAGGTGTGCTGAGGGAAATCTTAGTGCAGGAAAACAGGATGTATTCTCAGGAATCAGCATAAAACTGATGGCAGAGAAAAATAAATTGATTTTGTGCTTTACCTCCATCCCTTCTGCAGTGTAAGCCTTGGCTGCCACATTTTGTTGGCTGGGAAGAGACTGATATTTTCTCTGTCTCTTCATCCAAAGCATTTGTTCTCCTCTGCTGTAGCAATTCCAGCTCAGTGTATTACCTCCAGCTCAGAGGATAATCAGGTGGCTCCTCCATTTAAATGCACCTCTGCTGCTCACAGCCACACAAATCACCTGGCAGGGAATGCCATGGCACAGGCTGTGCCAGAGCCCAGCAGGGACTTGTCAAGTGCTTTGCAATTTCCTCCATCTTCCAGGTCCATGAACTCCAAAAATCCAACCCCAGCCTGTTCAGGGATGTTGTGTCTTTCCAGGGCTGGTGGGAATTTTTAGCTGAGGTGAAGCTGATAACGCTTAAGGAGTCGTTGGTTTGTATAAAGCCTTCTTTGGATTTGGATTTGGAATTGGGAATCTGGGGAAGTTTGCAACGTGCCACGGACAGGGAATGTCAAGGGCTGGTGCTGAGCATCAAACTCCTCATTCCCATCAGCTCTAAAATTCTGTCTGCTCTTGCAAGGGTGTAGTAAACTGCTGTTAAGGGTAATGTGCAAAAAAATGGGTCAGAATATCAGTTACCACTTGAGTTAAACACCCACTGACTTCCAGGGGGTTTAACCTGCAGAAATACTGCTGGATGTGGTCCAGGGAGAGTTCCTTGTTTCTAAGGATAGAATTTGGCCCCACAACCCCCCCAGCAGGGAAGGGAACCACGTTTAAAACTGTGTTAAACTGCAGAGGAGGAGCAGGAGCAGCTCCCATTAACTGGGTTTTAACAGAGCTTCACAGCCTCAACATTATTAGGAGGTATTATTATATATAAAACTATTAAAAGAAAGCATTTTGGTCCATTTTTCACTTAAGTGATACAGATGCACAGCATGTTTAGACATTATAGTTGTGTTTAGCTTTCATTATATTACATATTGCAGATATAGGTGTATAGACAATATATAAAAATGTTTAAAAGTGCTCCCCCAGCCCACATTTATGTCTTATTCAGAAAGGGAACACCAGAACCTTGGAGACAGCACAGTAACACCTGAAGTTTCATGGTCTGACTGGTGTTTCAGACTGGTTTGGGTTGAAAGGGACCTTAAAGATCCTCCAGTTCCACCCCCTGCCATGGGCAGGGACACCTTCCACTATCCCAGGTTGCTCCAACCTGGCCTTGGACGCTTCCAGAGATGGGAAGTGCCTCATAAAAGAACAAAATGTTTTAATTAAACAGTTGTCTCTTCACATATCTCTTGCTACTTCGGTCTAGGATTGGGTGGCAGCTTAGGTGACAGGTTTAATATGGCTTTAATGACCTGCTTAATAATAAAGAAGATTCAAAATTGTTAAAAATCTGCTCTTTTGCTTGCATTCATTGTTTATACATTGCCTGTTGTCAGAAAAAAGTTTTAAATTTAAATGTAAATCTGTTCTTCCAGGGTCCAGGAGCCAAACTGAGGCTTCTGGATTATGTGGAAGCTGCTGTTGCTGCAGTGGGAACTGCTGTTTTTCAGGCAAATTGGGGGATTTTTGAACTCTGGTGCTTGAATATTTTTTTTTACCAGTAGTAATAACAGTGAAAACCAATAAGTGAAAAAAACAAACAGAAAAGTTGTGTGTGCAGTACCCCAGGCAGACTGGGAAAAAAGCTGGAGGAGGGAGTGTTTATAACTGTCTTTGCATTTGCAAAACTCTTGGGGAAAAACAAGCAAAAAAAAAATCAACACAACCAACAAAAACTAACATTCCCAGCAATCAGTGTGGAGAAGAAGGGAAAAACTGGTCTGTCTGTAATTCCTCCTAATCAAAGGGATTAAAAAGGATGGAAAATCAGGCTGTGTGTCTTTTGAACCTCTGTGGCCCCAAGAACTGTGTGAGGAAGGGACTGACACTGGTCCATCCTCCTTCCCCAGGGGCTGAGCCCCTCACTAACACCCCAAATTCTTGTTAGATATTGGATATAAACACCTTATCTAGTGTGAGGTGTCCCTGCCCATGGCAGGGGAGGTGGAACTGTGTGATCTTTGAGGCCCCTTCCAACCCAAATCAGTGTGGAATTCTGTGTTTATTAGTTAGAAGTGTATGATTTGACTTCTTTGGACATAAAGTGTGGTGTTCAGGTAAACCTGATTTTTACTCTGGTATTTACTCCATGGATTTCGTGTGTTTATATGGAGAATTAAAGTGAACTGGGATGTCATGAGGCATCTCTGAGAACTTGGACATTGACAGCAGGTTAAGATAAGTCCTTTTGTGGGGCTTATAACTTGTGTGTAAATATTCTGCCCTTTGAGGGTGGCACAGGGTACCCAGAGAAGCTGTGGCTGCCCCTGTATCCCTGGAAGTGTCCAAGGCCAGGTTGGATCCACCTGGGACAGTGGAAGGTGTCCCTGCCCATGGCAGGGGTGGCACTGGGTGGGCTTTAAAGCCATTTACAACCCAAACCATTCTGTGCTTCAGTGAAACCCTCCCAACTACCTTTGGATTCCATGGACACACAGCTGGAGGTGGGAATGGATCCTCAGGGCTGAGGAGACTTGGAAATCCAACTCAGTCACAGGTCTCTCTCTTCCCCCTCCTTCACCCCAGCTCCAGCTCCCAGTGGGAATTGGAGAAATGTGCATTTTCATGTAAAATCTCACAAAGTATTGATCAGTTTGATGGGAAATAGCATCTAAACCACCCTGAGTTGTCTGAAACACGTGTTCCTTCCCAGAAAACTGGCCCGACACTTCTCTCCTGGGCCCATGGAGGGGGATTTTTGGACAGCCACGTGCAGAGGCAGGTGAAAACCTCTGATACCCACATTCCTAAGACGTGGTTCAGTTCATCCTTGGATTTGCTGGCATCTCCCTCCCCAGGGCAGCAGGACCATCCTGGGCTGGTGGGGTTACTGAGTGTTCTCATGTAATGAGAGAATATCTGCATGTTAATTTTTATGTGCAGGTTTTACAGCACTTTATAACCATATTTAACAGCATAAAACGTTGGCACACGGTGAAAACTGGTGCAGCTTCAGCCATCTCGTGTGGGCAGGTTGTGTCACAGGCACTCACACTCACAGACACTTTAATAGCAGTATTTGGCACTGTCTCTTCGAGCTGCTTCAACTAATTAATGCATTTGCTCCCCACAGGATGAAACTGAGTTTTCAGATACATTTCCAAAATGATGTGTGTGATTGCTAAATGTTTCATTCTTTTCAACTCTAAACTTCACGAGTGTTTTATGGGGGAGCAGAGGGGGGATAAATTCTCCTGTGAAAAATGTACAGAGGCTCTGGCAAGAGGAAAATCTGTGCCCCTGCTTGTCAAAGCAGGATAATCTCTGTCCCTGTGTCAGTGTGTTAGAAGGTATTTGGGAATTTGGGCATCACTTGGCACGTTGGTGCTGTTGTTTTGGGGCTCTGGAGCTGCCCCATCCTCCCACACTCTGCTCCACTTCTCCCTGATTCCAACAGGTTCCAGAAAGTTTCAGCTCCATCACATCCCAACCCACCAAAAACGAGAGCAAAAAAGGGATTTTTTGGCCTTGGTGTCATTGATTTAAGAGGTGACATCAGGCTGAGGTTCCTGAGCAGGGCAGGTTAATGCTCATCCCACTGGCTTAAAAAGGTTAAAAAACTAAGAAGGACCAATTTGATTTGAAAGAAACCTTTCTGAAGGAATCACAGTAAACAAAATCTGTTTGCCTAAGGAAACCCTCGTAGCAATCAGGCAGTAACACAACTGCTTGTGCTAATGAACCCAAAGCTGTTAATGTGGTTTCTTCAGTTAAATTGATTCATGAATTTTGAAGAGAACATTATCTAATGAATTTTCTTTGAATAGAAAGCAATTAAAAGGACAAATCAGTCTGATTAACCCCAAAGTCACCCTACTGCCACAAATGGTGTACAGTTTGAAATTATATCATAAAAAACTAGAGCAGATTTGCTATCTCTTTGCCCTCTACTAATCCATGTAAATTAATGAACAACAAAGTTAATTTCTTTGATGACCCTTTTCTCGTATCACCTGGATTATGCTGATGTTTAATTTGCTTAATGTTATAATAAAGACTAAACAGATTTTTTCAATGAAGTGATTATCATTCCCTTCAGTTAAGAAGTGATTTTTATTATTTAACACACACATAACGCCGTATGGGTTTCCTTTAAGAACAAAATCACATTTCTCTACCTTCCTACATAATGTAATCGATGTCTTTTTTGACAACTAAAGAAAGAAAATGGTTTTAATCAGTTTATTTCTTTGCCAGAGCAGGAGGCTGAGGCGCTCAGCTGCAGGAAAGGGCCTCTTCACCTTTTTTATCCCTTTTTTCCTTCTTTTTTAGTCACCAGCTCGCTCCTCTCAGTAAGTTACTCACTAGTTAGATCTTCAAAGCTTTTCCAGGTGGAAGAACAAGAGATGTTCAACCCAACTAAAACCCAAACATGACTATCCCTTTTCCTCCTGTAAAATAATCCTGGCTTGGGTAAAACCCTGAGACACCGAAGAAAGCAGCTCCTAATGCATTTGCTTATTCATTATTTCAGCAATTGGAACACTTAGAAGCAATTTGCTGGTGAATTAAAATTAAAATAATGGCAGATACATTATATTTTTTTTCCCCCTGTATCATTAAGGATGTGCTGTAGATTCAAGGTCACAGCTAGTCCTTACATTTGGCAGTGCTGAGCAGTAGCTTGGGGGTCTGGACTATAAAATGCAGTCAGCCAGGATAATACAGAGTCCAGTGGCTCTAGGGCGTCTTCCTGGGCGACTTCAGTCCCAGCTGAAGTTGGAAATTAGCTGGAGATGCGAGGCCTTTGTTGAATAGGTAGACCCAGCTATTTCTTCCCTTTTAATTTGACTCTATGCTAATTTATACTCTACCAATTTAATGGAAAAAACCACATTGTAGGAGTTAACAGGATAATTGTACTTGAAGCAAATTAAAAATATAGGAAAATCAAAGCCTTAAATCCTTTTTTTATAGTGATCAGTTACTCGAAGCGCTCTCTCTAATAATCATGTATTTAAATGTAGCCATATAGGACACAATAACAGGGCAGTGTGGGGGGGCTGGTCCAATTTAAATTAGAAAACCGCTGTCGAAATTCACGTTTTGTTGGGTTTTTTGACTATTTCAGCCGAATTTTCTCACAAACAGCTCCCTCTTCCTGTTCCTTGCAGATTCCTTCACCAGACAAGTGCTGTGGACCCTGTTGAATGATGTGAAGTTTGGAGAGGCCGTTTCCTACAAGGAATTGGCGGATCTTGCCGGGAACAGCCGGGCAGCCAGAGCAGTGGGAGCAGCCATGAGGAACAACCCGGTGAGTTCACATCAACTTCTGGCTAAAGTTGGTGGAAGATGGTGGATTTAGAGAGCTAAATGTCATTAGATTAAATTTGTCTGCTATGAAAACTGGCCTACCCTGAGTAATAAGGTCAGTAAGTGTTTTTAATCAGCAGTAATGCACAAGCCAGTTTGATGTGATTTGTTCTCTACTTATGATGTTGGGTTGGGAAGAGAAATACTTGTTTTGTTCACCAGCTTCTACACAGGTTGTGGTTCTCAAACTTTCTTATATGTTTTTAGGTCAGGGAAGTCTTTTATCTCCCACATGGAACTCATTTGTCAGGTTATGAGTAGTTTTGGACAGCAGCCTGTCCTTTCAATTCTGAAAACAAGGCCAGATTGGATGGAGCTTGGAGCAACCTGGGATAGTGGAAGGTGTCCCTGCCCATGGCAGGGGG
This sequence comes from Calyptomena viridis, assembly GCA_013390005.1. NCBI lineage: Eukaryota > Metazoa > Chordata > Aves > Passeriformes > Eurylaimidae > Calyptomena > Calyptomena viridis. The sequence continues at coordinate 166,388 of WEIV01028315.1, read as the reverse complement.
TGGAATGAGATGAGCTTTGAGGTCCCTTCCAACCCAAACCATTCTGGGGTTCTGTATTTGAGTTGCCTGAATTTGAACCATCTGGAGGGAGTAGTGCTCTAGGTCAGGCCTGTGGATTTTGGAAAAACATTTTGTTATAATCCTTGGTCTCTGTCTGTCTTCCCAGTAATTATCTTTCCCTTTTATTTGTCTGGATTTAGCTTTCCAGGTGTATTTATGCAGCAGGGCCACACTGGTTGGTGTCAGTGAAGTTGGTGTGTTGTGTCCCTGTATCTGAGTGTTTCTGGGTTCAGATGAGCCCCATCCTGGATTGGAGGCTTTGGAGGTTTGGATAAATTCAATTCCCTAAACCCACAGCATTTCATAAGATCACAGAATTCCAGAACAGTTTGGCTTGGAAGGGACCTTAAAGCCCTTCTCATTCCACCCCCTGCCAGGCAGTGGCACCATCCGCTAAAAGTGGATTTATGGTTTAGGCATCATGTTTATCATGTAGTCCTTTAATCCAAAAATCACCAGCTACTCTGCTGTTTAACAAAACATTTCTGCAACCATTTGGAAGCAGCCTCTGCTCCCACCAGGGTTTACACTCGTGTGGCAGGAGGAGCAGTTGTGCCACCACAGCTCCTGGCACTGGGCACCGACAGCCCAGGTGACATGTTCAGTTTAATGAACTGTTCCATTGCACTCAAAGCTCAATATCTCATCTCATAAACACACTGCAAGTGTTTGTACACGGGCCAGCTCTGTGGGGATCCTCCTGTTCCACACAGGTAACACACAGCCATGGAAACTCACACAATACCTCGTGGCTTTAAGCTCCAGAAAGGAGCCCACCCTGATATTTTAGGCATCCATCAGCTTTTCCTAAGAACCAGTTCATATAAGCAGCACAAAGCTCCATTTTGTCAATACACCGTATTGTACTTGACAATACAAACTATTTTAATATGATGGAATGCTTTCCAATATAATCTGGTGTACATTAAGATAAGGCAATCCAATGCAAACCTACAGGAAACAGTTCTCAAAGAATAACAATCCAGTGTTGTGCAAAAGGAGATGTAATTGCTGTCGCCTGGAAATGTACCCAGCTTTGCCCTCAGGCTGCACTGGAGCAGCAGCATCCAAAGTAGCACTAACAGCAGGTTGTGGTGTGAAAATTCCTGCTTTTTCCCCTGTGAGGAAGGATGAAAATAGTTCTGAAAATATACAGCAAAGCTACTGCAATTTTTTTTAAATGGGGTCCCTGTTATTATTGCCATTTCCCAGCTCATACTATGGCTACAGTGGTTTCTGTGCCCAGCAGAAGATTTCTAAGCGTGGTATAGGTAATAATGTATAGCTTTAGGGAAAAAGAGCTGTATTCATATAATGCCACCCCAATATTTCATCATAAAAGGCTGATGATTAAAAAAAATTATAAATCAGTGCTGTAATGAGAGCCCTGCCCATCACAAACCACTCTTTTATCACTGCACATCTCCTGGAGTTAATCTGAAATTCCATCCATCTTCCACATGCAAACACACACATGGTCCTTTTGCACTCCAGTGTGAGCATCTATTCACTGTTCCTCATATTTCCCAAGGAAATCTTTCCATAGTCCTTCACCTATGAGCCACAATGTGCAGGTTGACTGTGTGTAATACACGGGGTAATTTTATGAATGAGGTGACATATAAAGATAGTATGTGGTGCTGCAAAACCCCCTCATCTTTGTTATTTCTATATATAAAGCCATCAACGCTTGTGAAAACAGGCTTTCTAACCCAATTTGCAGCTTCACTTCATACAAACCTTATTAAAGAAAATACTGAGGGACAAATGTAAAAACAACACTGAAGGTCAAAGGTGTGTGAGCAGCTCCTGCTCTACAACCTCTACAACCTCCTGCTCTACAAGCTCTACAACTACCCAAGCTCTAAACCTGCAGTTGAGACCCCAGACCCATCCCTGGAAGTGTCCAAGGCCAGGTTGGATGGGGCTTGGAGCAACCTGGTCTAGTGTTAGATTGATTGTATGATAAACCTGATTTAATGAGGATGATAGTAGCAGTAAAAATAACCCCAAACCTGGCATGGCATTGTGCCTCAAACATATTGATACAATTGCAAATCTCACCTTTCTCCATCAAATACCAGCACCTTTCTCCCTCCTGCAAGTCCAGGAGTTGGTGTGTAATTTTGGGAGTGTGCATCCCACAGTTTCCCCTTGTAGGGTTGCTTCACATAGTTCATGTGGTGACCTTCAGCTTCATGAGGAGGTGAAATAGGTGCCAGGAGGAGCTGAAGGACACAATGTCTTTGCCTCAGTTTCTGCCAGGGACATGGTGGGGAGGGCTCACCTTTTGCAAGAGAAACTTCACAGAGTTTACTGCAGTTCACATTGATTGCAAGGTCTGTGGTCCTCAAAGGGAACCCATAAAGTTCAATTAAAAATCTCATTAGACTGGGAGAGGAGGATCAAAAAGAAATCACAGAGGCTCATGGGAAATGGAGAATGTTGGGCTGATTAGTCCAAGGCCATCCTAAATGACTGTTCTGTGCCTTAAATAAGACATCTTGAGCAGGCTGTTAACAGCAGGCAGAGCTGCCTGTGTTGGTTTGTGTCCTCTCCAATTGTGTTATTGCTTGGGCTCAGCCCCAGTGAAGAGTACAACCTGATGCTGATATCAATCTATCCTAAATCAAGGGTCTAAATCAAGGATATTATTTAGCCAAAATGTTTTGAACACTGGAGACTGGTAGGAGCAATCGTGCATTGATGAGAAGGTTGTGAAGTGTGGATCTGAAATGTTGGAGACACATAAAACTACCTGTGTGTTCATTTTTAAAATATCCTGAGTGGGAAAGAATCCGCAAGGGTCATCTAGACCAACTCCTGGCCCTGCACAGGACATCCCAACAATCCCACCCCGTCCCTGAGAGCACTGTCCAAATGTTCTTTGAGCTCTGACAGCCTTGGGAAGTGACCAAACCCTGGGGAGCCTGTTCAGTGCCCAACCACCCTCTGGGGGAAGAACCTTCCTGTATCTTTCATTCCTGTTATCTTTGGTTCTTTTGGTGGCTGGTGACAACCTGGGGCCCATGTTGAATCACATCACAGGAGTTGTGTCAGTGATGAGCAGGGGTTGGAATTGGATGGTCTTTAAGGTCCCTTCCAACCCAAACCAGTCCATGCCAGTTCTATGACATGAACAAACCACAGGATTCTTGTTTGCTGTGTGTGATTCGTGCTGTGTGTTCCAATGTGGGGTGAGCCTTGGGGATGGGCCTGTGCAAGGCCAGGAGTTGGACTCAGTGATCCTTGTGGGCTCTTGCTGACTCAGCGTATTCTGGGATATCCCGGCTCTTCCCACTGTGGCCTGGCTGATGCAGGTTTGACAGCTGGGCAGTTTCAGGAGATCTCCATCCCACCAGCAGTGCAGTGGGATGTTCCCTTGCCTCAGACTGAACACTCACACCAAGCAGAGCCCCGCTCTGCTCCATCCTCACACAGACTTTGCTAAATGCAGTTCAGAGCCGATCGATCCCGCGCGCAGGGAGGTTTTTTCCCCCACCTTTTTCCTAAACAAACGCATTATTGAGGAGTTAGTTTATTCACAGATTGCCACGAGCGTTAATGACCACCCCAGCCTTGTTCTGCCACTCACCCAGATGGCTGTTGATAAAGATTTAGCATCATGTTCCGAGTGTCAGGGCTGTCAGTAGTGCTGAACCATTTGACCAGAAGAAAAAACGCACAGGGAGCTATTGATTACAGCTTCTCAGTGTCACTTGTTCACCAGGATTTAGGTATTGATGAGGCTGCGAGTGAAAACAAGCTCTTTCCCTTGTGGGCCTCTACCCAGAAGAACAAAAGCAAAGTTGGAGAAAATATTCAGCTGGTGCCCAAATCAGAGGGACTCCGATATCGATCCCAGGGCTCCTTCATGTTATTTTTTTGTTGGAGACAAATCTATGGGTTTGGAAGTTTTATGGCGTTTGAGGGAGGGTCTGTGAGTGTGATGGATTCGTGGATCACATGAATTAGATTTCACAGCATGGAGATTTCGGCAGAGCTCTAATAGTATGAGCTGCTTGGGTATTGATAAAAATTACATTAAATGTAGCTGAGGCATTAAAGCTCCAGCCTAGGGTAGTTCTCCCTCTAAAATGTCCTTAGGGCCCTAATAAATTTTGGCAGGTTTAATTACTTTAGTGGTCTGAACGTTGCCACCACAATTAAGCCAAACTGAAGCAATATTCAATATTTTTAAATTATGGTCTTTGTACCACTTTTACATCCAAAGGTATGGAGGTGACAGGTGGGTGTTCGTGTGTGTTGGGACAGTCTCAGTATGGAATTCCTTATGTTGGGCATAGAAAAGGCTGAATTTATATCATACCTCTCCTTGCTTGGTGGTGAGCAGCTGTATCCCTGTATCTGTGTGGTCATGCTCCCACCCAGGGATTATCCAAGACACCACAACTCTCCCCCCAACTGAAAATAAAATCCTTTTTCTTCTCCATCAGGATTTATAGCCTTTCCATCAAAATCTGCTGCTTTAGTGTGTGTGTTTTTAAAGAATTGCAAATTAACCTTGGAGATGTTTTACAGTGGATTATTATGGCTTTGTCACTCAGGCCAAGCTGCCTGAAGTAGCTGTGGGGAGTGTAAAGACAGAGAAATCCCAAACCAGAAAAAAACTTGTAAAAACCCCCCAATTTCTTTAAAGAAGTCATAAACCAACCATGGAATGGCATAGCATGGAGTGAAGGTTTTATTGGTACTCACTGGAATTGTCACAAATGCATCAGTCACTTGTGGCATTGCCACCTCCAGGTAAAACAGGATTAGAAGCATTATTCATTTAAACCTTGATTAACAATAAGCATCTCTGTGTATCCCTGTTTAATGTGGCCCTGGATCAAGATTTTAAATTTTAGACATTGAGCTTACCAAACAAAACCAAAAGAACCCAAAAAAAAAAGTCAGTTTATGGTCTGACTAGTAGCACTTCAGCTACTCTGGGGTTTGTGTGTCCCAGGCTCAAATATTCCACAGCTTGAACTGTGCTGAAATAATGATTAAATGGGATTAAAATAAGTCAGTGTAAAGTATGTAATTTGTCTGTGAGTCTACACAGAAATTAATTTTATTTTTTGACGTAAAATATCCAAATTTGTGAAAACTGCCCTTTCGAGTGAGTTACTGTTGTCAGAGCTGCATCGTTGCAGTCCCATTACTATGCAGTTACCAAAACACACCCGGCGTGATTAGAGATGATGTATTGCATTTTTTATGGTGTGTACTTCAGCTATGATAATCACCTGTAATAAAAAATAAAAAAAAAGCATGTTTATGTACTTCTCTGCATTATCAGTCCATTATGTAACTTCTGGCATTGATTTTGCAGAATCTGTGACATTTGGCTATAAATGGTATGGAGTAGAAGGCAGGAGGGGAAAAAAAGTTCTTGAAATTGGTTAGGTTAGAATGAAACCTCTCCTGTTGGGGGTTTTAAAAATTCACAACCCATTTTGGATGGACTTGCTGTTAAATAATAAATAGTGCCTTGGTCTTTCAGAGAATTTCTCCATGGCACACGTGGAGATGCTACAGAAAGAGGAGGATCTGCCAGAGGCACCACTTCTCAGTGGTCTGGTTTGTCCCAGAAGTACATCCTCTCCTAATCCTGGGCTGATCATGGAATCCCGGAATGGTCTGGGATACCTTCCACTCTCCCAGGTTGCTCCAACCTGGCCTTGGACACTTCCAGGGATGGGGCAGCCACAGCTTCTCTGCCCAACCTGTGCCTCACAGGGAAGGATTTCTTTCCAATATCCCATCTGAATTGACCCTCCTCCAGCTTAAGGCTGTTATAATAAATGATGGTTGTCCTGTACCTCCTTGTTCTCCTCATGTGTTTTGGGGTTGTGAGGCTTCATCCCCCACCCTGGGCACGGAGGGCTCAGGGGAACCTGCTGCTGCAGAGGAGTTTGTATATATGGGATATATATTATATATCCCAGGTTTACCCTTTTGAAGACTTTACATCATTTTTATGGATTAAAATTCCTGTCCATGCTTATTTCTTCCTAAGAACTGGTTGGTCTCCGGAGGCAGCGATGGGTTCCATTTGGGCTCCATTGGGAGCACGTCCCCATGTTGTGGCTGCTCTGTCCCCCTCAGCATGGCCAGGACCCCACCAGTTTGTCACCCAGTGCCACACAGCTCCTGGCTCAGCACTGGATTTACAGACTCAGGGAATCCCACAATCATTCGTGTTGGAAAAGAACTCCAAGGTCATTGAGTCCAACCTGTGACGGATCCCCACCGGTGCCACGTCCCGTTGTTGTGGCTCCTTCCCCCTTTGCTCCTTCCCTGATTTTGGTGTGTTTTGCAGATTCCCATCATAATCCCGTGCCACAGGGTGATTCGCAGCAGCGGGAAGACGGGCAACTACGGAGGAGGGCACCTTCTGAAGGAGTGGCTGTTGGCCCACGAGAAGCTCCAGAAGGAGAAGTTGGCGTCTTGATGCGGCTCCGGCGCGGCCGCTTAACCAGCCAAGACACACAACCACGGATCCTTGGCTCATAACAAGCTCTCAGAGCACCCAGCAGAATTCAGAAAAATGGTAAATATTTGAGTGACATAGAAATATAATGCAACATCCAAAGTGAAATGTGTGGTGGCACCACTATATTAAAAAAGCGGGATGTGTCCTGGGGGAGGCAGCTCGGCTGCCCTTTCTTGTTTTTACATTTTACAGCAGAATGACTACAGTGATCCAGGCCTGTTGTGCATGGATTTTGTTCCCATCTCCAGTCCTGTTTTGTTCTATTTTTAATGTCCATTAAAGCAGGGATAAGGGAGTGGGAGGGACGTGGCAAATGTGAGGTTCAGGCTTCCCCCTAAGGAAGCGTCTGGCTCGTGGAGGGCCCTGCCAGCTCCTGCCCAGCTCCCCCTCCCCATTTTGGGACAAAAAATGGTGTTTTACCTAAACAGGAGTTAACAGAGCACAGTGAGATCTATTCAAAAGCAGGCAGCTATTGAATTCCTTGTTCCTGGCTTTTCTTTTCGAACTGGGAGATGGGAATACTTTTTTTTTTTTTGAATAAAGCAGCAGAAGAGATGCTGCAGAAAAAATTATATATTTTGGATAAGCAGGTTGATTAACCAAATTAGAGAATATGTTGAAAAGCTCATCTTAGTTGCATCCTTAGCAGCAGCACATTCCTTTTGGAGTTTGATGTTTTCCTTCAGATTTCCATGTTTCTCTGTTATCCAGAGCTTTATTTCCTGTAGCCTCTCTGTAGGAAGGATTCAAGAGACATTAAAGCTAAATTTTGAGGTGGTTTTAGCAGGGTTCTCTCTGAGTACAAGCCACCAGAAGCTGAAATTTCCAGTATGGGAATCATAAATTGTAACATGGAAATACCGATTTTTTTATGTGTTTTATCATATTTTCATGGATGTCTCTTTAGAAAGGCCATTGCTACCCTCCAAAAATAATTGTGTGGCAATGCATTAGTTAATCCAGGATTATTGATATCTTGGAATTACTTCAATAAAAAAACTGCTTTGCATGTGGAAGTGTCTTTGGGTCTATTTATAAATAAAACACAGGGTGTGATATATGGGGAAAATAAACTATACCCCACTGTACAATATAAAGCTGTATTTTTATCAAGGGTTTCTCGTGGCGATATAAACCACGGAAGCAAAGCTCAAGTGGTTTGTACGTGTCACCAGAACCCTGAGATAAAAATATGGCCTTATAATATGTACAGTTTGGCTGTATTTTATTATTTTTTTATATCTCTAATACATGCTGCCACCAAAAGCACACGGCAGCAAATGTCAACTTTAACCTTTCCCACATTTGCATCCCGCAACGTTTGGGTTTTTTCCTGGTATTTGTGCTTTTTCAGGGATGTGACTTCGGTTTTGTGGGGATGGAGTTGGTGAGTGTTGGGTTTGGGGCAGGTAATGCCTTTCCCTGGGAAACACCCAACTTCGGGAGTAAAGTTGTGTTCTGGGGCAGAGATTCTGCAGAGTGAAGTGGGAGAGAGATGGGCAGGGACAGGCAGGGGTGGACAGGGCAGGGATGGACAAGGACAGGCAGGGATGGACAGGGGTGGCACAATGAGGGACATGCAGAGATGGACAGGGCAGGAACAGACAGGGCTGGGAAGAGTGCGATGNTAAAATGTAAAGTAATGCCAGGGAAGTGCAGAGTTTGAGGTTTGGGTGGAGTTGGGTCCACTCTGCCCCTACAGGTGCCCAGGGGCCTCCCCATCCTCAGCCCCCTGGGCGGGGGTCAGGGCAGTATATGGACACACAGAGCTGAGGAAAACACATCCACACACCCCTGTACCTCCCTATATGTGACAAACCAACTCCTTCCTCTCTGGCANAATGTCAACTTTAACCTTTCCCACATTTGCATCCCGCAACGTTTGGGTTTTTTCCTGGTATTTGTGCTTTTTCAGGGATGTGACTTCGGTTTTGTGGGGATGGAGTTGGTGAGTGTTGGGTTTGGGGCAGGTAATGCCTTTCCCTGGGAAACACCCAACTTCGGGAGTAAAGTTGTGTTCTGGGGCAGAGATTCTGCAGAGTGAAGTGGGAGAGAGATGGGCAGGGACAGGCAGGGGTGGACAGGGCAGGGATGGACAAGGACAGGCAGGGATGGACAGGGGTGGCACAATGAGGGACATGCAGAGATGGACAGGGCAGGAACAGACAGGGCTGGGAAGAGTGCGATGGACAGACAGGAACGGGCAGGGATGGACAGGGCAGGGATGATCGGGAATGACAGGGACAGGCAGGAAATGGCAGTGATGGGCAGGGACAGGGCAGAGGTAGACAAGGCCAGGCAGAGGTGGACAGGGACGGGCAGGGATGGACAGGAATGAACAGGGAGTCAGGGATAGACGGCGCTGTTCCCGCGCTGACCGAC
>WEIV01028315.1:145030-157423 GCA_013390005.1 Calyptomena viridis | reverse complement strand
AACCAACTCCTTCCTCTCTGGCAGGAGCCAGTGCTGTGTTTTTTCCCAGGAGTTGGGTTTCCCTGCCCTATTGAGTCCCCTCGCCCATGCACAGCCAGGCAGGACCTGACCCACAGCATCCCAGACCAACACACGCTGCTCCAGCCCTTCCAGAGCCTGGCATAATGAAAGGTTCAAAAACAGTATTTGTTTTGGTGGAACTACATTTATAATGAAATAGATGCCCTTGACCCAGGAAGAACCTGAATTTTGTACTGGTTCATTTTCCCCCTCCTCCTTTTTCCCCCCATACAAACAGGCTCTGCAGCCACTCTACAGCCAGCAGGAATCTTTTTGAAGGACTCTGTTGTATTTCCTGCATCGGATTTGCAGCAGAATTGCAGCCACACTGGTTGTACTGTTTGACGCCGGGATGAAAAATGCAGATTCCATCCCATGTATCAATCCCAAATGGAAAAGGGCCCCAGGCTCCAGGATTGTTACAGATCACTTCCATGCACGCCGAGTTTGCAGCGTAATGAGCTCAGACTGGAAGCATCTTAAACAGAAAACCAATTCATTGGGGTGGAAGGGACATTTTTAGATATGTGTCCGAATTTCCTTCTCTTTGGAATTAGTGGAATTAGTCATTTGATCAGAGCAAGGAAGAACTGGCCCTTTAATTTCCCTTTAATTTTTCTGAGCAGTTCTCAGGCATCAGGAACTTTTTTAAGTGCAACTTGATATTTGCTCTGTCAGTTCCAAATTATATTAAGTTAAAGAGAAGAAATGGTAATTTTAAACTGTTATTTTTGTTACCATCACATTATTACTATCATTATTATTATCATTACTATTGCCATTTTTATCAATATTATTATGATGTTTAAGTCCTTTCCAACCCAAACCATTCTACGATTCCATGATTATTATTTCTAGAAAAATCACAGCTACTTTTAGTAATTCTTCCCCCTATTTTTAATTTATTGTGTCTGTTGTATGTGTTGCACCCAGCTCAGAGAATTGGTATTAAAATGGTTATTTATTGAGCAAGGTGATGGTGCAGACCTTCTTCCTTAAAGAAAATGCAAAAATGAGTAAACCTATAGAAAATTCCTTAAAAAACTTAAGGCACAGTATTCCAAGGGGAATCCTGTAAGATTTATGGACTATTTCAAGAGTAATTTCCCAACAAGAATCTTACAGGAATGTAAAAATCCTCAAAGAATTGCGTTTACAGATTTAATTGTAATTGCTTTTATATTCTTAGAGAAATTAAAGACAAATATGGTTCAAAGGCTCCTGTGTGAGGGGCTGTGCCCTCCACTCCCAGTGACTGCGCTGGCTCTAAAAACAATGGAAAATATTCCTGACAGCCCCTCACTGGCCATTAGAGAGGAGATTTGGGCCACGCTGATGTGCAAACGCAGCTTGTCAAAGGCCTGGCTGCTGTTTGGGTTTCAAATAACGTGTGGAGGGTGTGAGTAACAAATACACACACGTAGTTTGTGCCTTGGAAAAGGAACATTCCTGCTATTTTTCTTTTTTTTTTCTCTTTTTTTCCTAATTTTTATCTTTTTTTCTTTCTCTGTTTTCCCCTTTTTTCTCTTTTTTGCTTTTTTGCATTTTTTTCCGCTTTTTTCCTCTGTTTTCTTTTTTTCCTCTTTTTTTCCCCAGAAGGTCTGTCCTAACTAAACCTTTAATCCCTCCCTGTCCTCGAGTCTGGATTTCAGGTGATGGTCCTTCCCTATTGCTATTTTTGTCGTGCATCACTTTTGGTGAGCAACGAATCCTCTGTTTCATTTTTCCACTCTTCGAAACCCCTTTTTGTCCCCAAATTATCACCCCAGAGGGAGCAAGGACCCCACCACATCAGACTGAAGGGTGAGGGGCAGAAGCCACCTCGGATTTGCTCCTTCCTGACCTGTGGCGATGCAACGATGGGGAGCAAGTGCTCCCCCCGAGCCTGATCCACACCAGCCCCTGTCCCGTGTGAAGGAACATGGGAATGGCAGCCAAAAGTGGGGCTGGGGGCTGGAGAAGGTCCCCAGCCTGCCCGGAGCCGGAGGTCTGGGCTCCATCAGCCACGTCCGGTGGGACGAGACGCGGTAGCTGGACCAGGAGGTGAAAATTGACGTGAGCACAGGACATTGGCAGCACCTCAGGCTGATGAAAGGACATTGTTAACAAGCCCTTAACGTTTCTCATTAATGGCTGCGTTGGGTGGGTGAGTTTTTTCTGCTGAAAAAAGCCAGAAGACAAAAAAAAATTCCACCTGGGCAGTAATTGAGATCGATCCCGTACGGTGCGTGGAGTTATCAATTTTTAAAACCTCTTTAAGTGCCTTATTTAGTTATTTTAAACAGGGCTTTTTATTTGTTGCTGTGAGTATTCCTGGAGGATACACTCATGAGGGCTGTGAGGAGTGTGGGGGAGTCCTCCTGAGCTCTTCTCCTTAATCAATCATCATCCAACCTGCCCAAAAGTGGGTGCTGCTCTATCCATGGGTGCTGTGAGGAGCCAGGACAGCATACGATGCCCATCTGGTGCTGGGTGTATTGTTTGAGGTGGAATTGCTCTTCCTTTGCTGAAATTATGGCTGCAAACTGCAGCAGTGCAATTAAAAGGGGAGCTTTTGCTCTCTTAAGTTGGCATGGGTTCCACAAGTGAGGGAGGTGAGGGTGAGCCCGGAGCGGGAGCTCTGCCCAGCCCCAGGATGGGGATCAGCCCAAGTGAGGCACCAGCCGAGGTCAGACGGGCTGAGGGAGGTGGTGTTTAATTAAAATAACCCTCGGCATGACCCCGAGTGCAGAGCTGCTGAGCAAAAAACAGCTGCAACCTTTTTATCTGAGGACGAGCGAGAGCGCGATGATGTAATTTTCATTTCCGATGAGCAACGAGATGACCTAATTCCACACGGAATCTTGTCTCTCAGTTCAAAGTAGGACATTTGAGTCGATCTGGAATTCGGCTCCGAGCTCTCCCACATGGCTCCAGTCAGTCCTGACAGCCTCTCACAGATCCAAGGCTGGAGCGCAAGGGCAGGATACTGGGAAAGGGAATCCCGAGCGGGTTTTGATCCAGACTTGATTTAAATTTTTAAAACTCTGGAAAGGAGAAGGAAAACTTTTGTATTTCTGTTGGTGCATTCTGGGATGTTTTGGAAATTTGTTGGTTTTGTTGATTACCCAGAGAAGCTGGGGCTGCCCCGTCCCTGGGAGTGTCCAAGGCCAGGTTGGATGGGTCTTGGAGCAACCTGGGATAGTGAAAGGTGTCCCTGCCCATGACGGGGGGGAACAAGATGATCTTTAAGGTCTCTCCCATCCCAAACCATGATTCTATGATTTCACAACTTTACTTTCATGGCTGAACCTTCCTAGGAGGCTCAACGTTGATTATGGCCCATGATTTATAAAAGGATAAGCCTAAAGCATGGTCCTATTTTTGCTTTTATGAATCACATTTTATGTGCTTTTGAAGATACCATAAGCATGGTAAATGCAGGTGGAATTTTAAGGCAGTGGGCACACAGTAGTCTTTCAGTAGTTAAATGGCAAAATAACTGGTCAAGGAAATGATTTCTTCACAGTGCCCAGCAAAAAATCCCTTTGTCCTTCTGAACAAAACACTCACGAGCAAAATTTGATCACAAAACCATTTTAATTTTTGCTTACAAATAATATTCTCATGAGAGGCCTGGGGCAGCACCTCACCCCGAGTGCACGTGGCCTGGAGTTGTGTAGGCAGAGCCCTCAGGAGACAGAGGTTTGTAGGAATTAATGGAACATTGCAGCGTGAGCTGCTGCACCGAGTCATCATTTACAGACGGAGTTGGAACGACGTGATAACAAACTTGGTGTTCTCCAGCCGGAATATGGATGATGCCTCAGTAATCAGCTGGGATGGCTGCAAGGCAGTTCCTGTGCCCACTCCCCCTCTCCCCTTTGACTCCTCGGTGTGTCCGGGTGCTCCCCGGGTCCCTGCAGCGGGATGAGGAGGAGCTCGTGGAGCAGAGCAGAGGTGACCTGGCGGCCACCGCCATAATTCGCAGGGACACAGCACAGATCATGTCCCACCCTCGCCCTCGGCAGCCGAGGTGACACCAGCAAAGCCACCTTGTGCAGCCAAAGGGCCCGGCAGGGTCAGGGCTGTGCTGAGGAGAGGGAGAAAATGACTTTTATTTTATCTAGAACCTGCACAAAGTTGGCCTTAATGCGGCCCCTCCCGAGCTGCTGAAGCTTTTATGGCTCTTTGAAAGGCTTTCTGAAACAAAGGCTTCTTCTCGTGGATTAATTTTATAATGTATAAATATATGATAGTATCTAGTATATACTTGTATAATAATATATATAATGTATAAATCAATATAGAGGGAGAAGACCACGTGTGGGGGGACCCCTCTTTGTCAGAAGCTGTGACTGAACATCCAACCAATGCCATAAACCTCTGGGAGGGTTTATTTGGGCTGGAGTGAAGGGTTTTAAACCTTTATCCAAATAGTACCATCCTAAACACCCCAATCTGCAGATCAGAAGATTAACTACCACTGGGGAATTGGAGGTACTTCTGGAGGTACTACCATTCCTGCAGTTTGGAGCAGGATTAATAGAAGAAGGTCATTACAGAGAATCTCGATGAAACATTGTATTTTGATAAGACAGAAAATTCCTATTCTTGGGGCCTTTTTACCTTCTGTCTGACCCTGGTGACAGTGAGGAGGATGAATCCCAGCCATCCCCAGCAGCCCTGAGGGATGGGTGACACTGGAGATGGGATAACACAGAATGTTGGGGAAATATAAAACTATCCTGATTTTTATCTATAAAATGGATATATCAGATAGATAAAACTATCATCTATAGATATGAGCTGAGTGTCCACTACCCTGTCACAGCCTGAGAAATTTTCCGTACACAGAATTAATTCTGCAAACAGTTACATTTATTGTGGCCAAGTTAACAAAGAAAGCAAAAGAAAAAATTGAAATTAAATGAGCATGTTGGTCATGGAAGTCAGTGCAACTGCATTTTGCAGCAGGTTATTGTACAAATACAATCAAGAGCAAAAGGGGATGGGACTGGAATGAGGTTTGAACGTCCATGTGTCGCTTGACTTGGACATTCCCTCTGTAACCACACAGGCAGTGTGAGGAGGCTGGAGACTACAGACATGTCTGTACACTCCAGCAGCTGTTTACAGCCCCTTTGTCCTCTAAAATGAGCAGCCTAAGCCCACCCTGAGCTGTTGAAGAAGTGGCTGGTTTGAGAACGAGCAGCCTGTTAATTGAGTGGATCCTTGTCCCTGGCAATCAGTCTCCCCTTTCTGCTGCTCCTGATGACCAGCAAAGTGTCTCCAACCTTCTGGTTGTCAAGGAAATTGCGACAAGGCAAATGTCAGTTCATGTGGAGCCTTCTGAATGTTTCTGACCCCTTCAATCTGTTTTCCAACCTGGGCATGGCAAAGAAGCTGTGTTGGACTAATTGGTTGTCTCTCTTCTCCAGGCAGTGGACAAAGTCCAGGTACAGAATCTGATCCTTTTAGATGAGCAGCATCCTGTCTTTCACAGCTTTCTGTCGTGTCAACCACTGCAGGATTGCTCTGGAATAGTCCTTTTTTGCCAAAAGCTGGAGCAGAAGATATAGAGATCCTACAGCCTCTCCTCTGCTGGGGTTGAGCAGTGCCCAGCAGAGGCTGCAGCCTCTCTGACTGTTGCAAAAAAACATCTGATTCATCTTCACTGAAACACAAAATAATGCAGCTGCTGGGGAAAAATGATAGCTTGGAAATGCTGCACTTCCATTTTTTCTTTCAACCAATGAGCTGTGCTTTCAGGTAGAATATTCTGGGTTTGAAATGACCTACATAACCACTGAGCTTGATTTCACTGAACTGCCCTGCTCTCTGCTCAGTAGCTGTTACCCTGGACAGTATTTTCTTGGGCTTTTGGATTGTTTCTTGCCATTTCCAGTAAAACAATATGAGAATATCAGGCCTGAATTTGGCGTTCTGGGGAGGAATTAAATACAGAACTCAGAGGGAGCAGTGTTGGGTATAACTGACTGGAAACCTCAGGGCCAAATTATCCCCTGACTTCAGAAAAGAGTGTGTTGTAATTCACAGAATTATGGAATGGTTTGGGTTGGAAGGGACCTTAAAGCTCGTCTTGTTCCAACCCCCTGCCATAGGGACACCTTCCACTAGACCACGTTCCTCCTAGGTCTGTGTTCCTGGCTGCCTTTTGCCATTTGATGCCAACAAATGTGGGCCTTTTTGTGTGGGTAAATAATATTTAAAATTAAGGACATGTCTCATCTGTGCATTCACATCAGGCTCCATCCCAGTGGTGAAATCCATGTACACCCTGTGCAAGCTCCTTACCTGTCACTGAAGGTCTGGGGCACCAGCAGCAAGGCAGGACAGAGCTGGAGGTGGAGGCTTCTGACTTCATGGCAACTTCTGGTGGCAACAAGAAAACAGGACACAAAGCACTGCTCTGGATGAGCAGGGAACAGAGGTTCCTGTCTGTGGCAACCTGGTGCAGAGCCAAACCCAAACCCACTGTCTCCGACCAAGGGATTGTTTGAGGTGCAGAAATCAGATATTAGGGAGAAGTTCTGCCCTGTGAGGGTGGGGAGGCCCTGGCACAGGTTGGGCAGAGAAGCTGTGGCTGCCCCATCCCTGGAAGTGTCCAAGGCCAGGTTGGAGCAACCTGGGATAGTGGAAGGTGTCCCTGCCCGTGGCAGGGGGGGGTTCTTGAGGTCCCAATGCCCAGTTTTCTTCCCAATATGCCATCTTACCCTGCCCTCTTTCAGTTTGAAGCCATTCCCCCTTGTCCTGTCACTCCAAGCCTTGTCTCCCTCCATCTTTTGGTCAGCTCCTTCAATTACTGCAGGGCCACAATTAGGTCACCCTAAAATGAGGAGGGGGAGGGACCTGCAATAACCAAGTGGAAAAGCTCATCTTTTACCTGAGAACACCACAAAACTCGTCCAACCCCGTTGTACAAACACAGCAGAACTTTCCTGAACCCACAGTCCCAATTATTCCTGCGCCGCATTTTTGTCGAAGCATTAAAATTCAAGGCCTAAACACGTAGTTGGCAATTGGAGCTGAGAACATGCACATTGCAAATGTAGATATATCTCACCGAGTACACAGCCCATAAAATATGTAGTCTAAGATCACTCATTTATTTAAAGATGCTTTTTACCTCAGATGGAAAATGACACAAATCTAAATATTACAATGCCGAGTAATGTGTAACTGTCTGTGTGTTATAGCCTTAACACCACACTTTTGATGCAGAAGAGATATAGCAGCTGCACTTTAATTTCAAGCAAATTGATCCCAGATGTAAATGTTGTTTTGTTCCATGGAAGATAGTGCACAGGTAAAGCAAATATCATTGGTTTATAGTCCAACAGAGTGTTGCAACAGGATCCAGGCTCCTCTGCCCAGGCACACATAAAAGCTGGGTGGCTGTGATGGAACAAGGATGACTGTGGAGGAGACAGTGAAAAGAGACAGCTTTGCTTTTTTACCCTTTAAAATCCAACCACCTGTGATCTAAGGAGCTGTTTTGAAGCCAGGAAAGCGCCTTGGTTTGTCAATTGTCCTTCAGGCAAAAATCTAAATTTGGCTTGTTTTCCATTTCTTTCGCTTGGTGCTTTATAGAAGCGGATTTCTCCCGCCGTGTTTGTGTTTGGCATGAAAGAAAAAAAAAAAAAACCAAACTAGATTTACTGAGTCAGGAAACCACTCCTTTCAAGGTAAAAATAATAGTGGTAATTGTGCTTCACTTTGCCTGCAGACACCCCAATGTCAGTGGCACCGTGGGCAATGTATAAACAGCAAAATATTCTCTTTATCATCCCCTGCGTATGGAGGATGGCAAAGCCCAAATATCCTCCTGTCACATCTCTGCTTTTGAACAATGAGACTCTTTATTTTCTATAAAATAGAGCATCCTGCTCATCCAACCATCCAGGAGAAACCCACAAAAAGCACTCACCCCGTTGCTGCTCTCCAGTAGCAGAGCTCAGCCAAGCACAGCTCCCAGAGCTCAGCAACCTCATCCAGAGGCAGGAGAAGATCTCTCAGGTCAATTATTTCTCCTTTTTTAACAATTGCAGATGTAGGATTGTGTTACCTGTGTGGGATGGATGAGGGCTGGTTATCCTGCAAGGCTGGCTGGAAAAGGGGGGGGCAATGGTGCTCGTCAGCTCTCACCTCCCCTTCTTCATTCCATCCTTCTGGGAGCTGCATTTCTCACAGCCAGTGCTTCCTGCTTTTATTTTTTATCCAGTTTAGGTCAGGTCTGCAGTTGGAGTTACAAGGACCTGGAGTGACAGAATGAGGCTTCCCACTGCCAGAGGGCAGGGATAGGTGGGATATTGGGAAGGAATCATTCCCTGTGAAGGTGGGGAGGCCCTGGCACAAGTTTCCAGAGAAGCTGTGGCTGCCCCATCCCTGGGAGTGTCCAGGGCCAGGTTGGAGCAGCCTGGGATAGTGGGAGGTGTCCCTGCCCATGGCAGGGGGTGGAATTGGACAATCTTTAAGGTCCCTTCCAACCCAAACCAGTCTGTTACTCAGTGATTCTGTGCATTTGTACTGATTTCACAAAGGCTGCCATTTAGTTAAATTGTGGGAATACTGTATTTGGATCCTTATAAATCAGTATCATTTAAACTTGTGTTTAACTGATTGAAGTGGAACTTTTGAGAGCCCCTCCTGGATGGCTGATTTAACTCCATTTCCTCCTGAATCAGTCGAGGCAAAGCAGTGCCCAGGTTGTGCAGTGGGTGTGTTGCCTTTCAAACACCACAACATCTGAATAAAGATATATATAACATGCATAAAGGGCAGGTACTTCTGAGTATTTTTTTCCCCACACAGCAGAGAATCGACTGAACCTGTCACAGAGGAGTGTAAGATGTGTACAACCTCATGTAGCAACTTCTGCAAGTATTTAGCAGTAAGACATATTGACCCTGTTCTGAAGTCCTTACTCAGACAAAACCTGCCCAGAGGTCAGTGAGAGTCTTGATTAATTGATTTATTTAGAAACAGCTCACTCTTTCAGGAAGGTTTTGAAGCACAGACCTTTGCCAGAATGAAAAATCAGAATTAAAATCAGGCCAGGACACGGGAAGATACAGTGAATGTTCATCCACGTGAGCTGTTCTTCACTGGGATCACAAAGGGTGTTGCAGAGAAGGAAATATTACATTTTTGGCAGCAATGGGTTGCAGGAGGAGGCTGGGATGGGAGCAGGGATGAGGATGCGAGGGGAGGTAGAGGTGAACACTCAGCCCCCACTGCCTGACAGAGCTGCTGTATAATAGCAGGGCACTCACCTCAAATCACAGGTTGTGCAAACTGACATTTCCATTCAAATTACTCCAATAGCCAACTGTTCCCCGGTGCAACTTCTTCTGTAAGTGACACAGTGACAGTGATCCAGGAATTTAACTTGCTGTTGTCTCGCTCCAAGTGGAATTATGAAGTTTGTGACATGCATTAGGAGGATGGCTCCTGGTCACAGCCAGTGCTTTGTGTGTCTGTGATTAATCACAGAGCCCGGGAAGTTGTGTCAGCTCAGGGTGGCTGTCCCTGCTGTGAACTGCTCTCACTCCTCTCCTCCTTGTTTCCCGTTGTCTGAGAGAACAGCTACCACTCCACTGAAGTTTTCCTGGCACCTCCTGGTTCCTTGAGGGGTTTTTTTTAAGTCTCTCTCTTTAATTATGATGGGCAGATCATCTGTTCTTGACACATGAGTACCTGATGGGCACGTTGCTGTGCTCTCTCCTCTCCTCAGGGATGCCTCGTGGATTCTTTTTCTCTTTTTCACAACTTGGCTTTCATTGCAAGTTGCCTTTTAAATTTCTGTCTAACCTTTTAAGCAGGAGGCCTTTTCTGTTCATGAAATAAGCCAGCAGATTTTGTGATTCGAGCTGTTTGCCACACACAGTCTGAAACTGTGCATAATTTTTGCCCAACTTTGTCTCGTGCCGTCAACCATAGAACCCTCTTAGTGTATTGTACCAGGTTTTGGCTTCAGCCTTTGGTGCTGGAGCCAAAACATTTGGCAGTGGATAACCTGCCTGTGCCTTAGAGGTTCCTAATCTCCACCAATCTGCCACTGACGAGCCAGGAAGCAAAATTCCAGGTGGATCCTTTGTACACCACAGTGGCAGAAGAGGGTGTGACCCCATGGAGCTGAGAGAGATCAGGACATGGTTGAACATCAGTTGAACATCCTCAAGCTCAAAAAACATCCACATCTGGATCCCAACCTGGGCATCTTCCCTCAGAACTCATTTTGAAACTTGATATCAACCAGTTATTAAGGAAAATATAATTATAAAGTTATGTTTAGCTTCACTTCTTTAAGAAAAAATAGGCTTTATTATTGCTGTCACAGTCAGAGGAATAATGAATGCCAAACTTTACAGTGAATCCATCACCTCCCTGGACAGGGAGCAACTCTAACAATATTTTGCAGAGAAGCTTTCAGAAGAAGGAAAAATACAGTGTGTGCTGAGTGTCTGTGAGTCACAGCCTTCCCTTCCTTGCCTGACAACAGAAGCCAATAAAGCAAATACATCGACTGTTGATTCGACACCATGTGCCATCCAGGAATGAAGACATCCTGCTAAATTAACATTATTCCATCATTTTCAAATGAAATTTTTCAGAGAAATATTGCATTTCTAATGCTCTGCAAAATGATGTATAACCAACACAGCAGTTAGTAGGATATCTGGGAACCTGGAGTATCAGGCTACTCAAAGGTTACACTTCCAAGTTCATAGAATCCTCCTATGGTTTGGATTGAAAGGGATCTTTAAAGCTCATCAAGTGCCACCCCCTGCCATGGGAAGGGACACTTTCCACTATTCCAGGTTGCTCCAACCTGGCCTTGGACACTTCCAGGGATGGGGCAGCCACAACTCCAGCCTTGTTTACAGACACTGCTGGGTTTAAGTTCACTTTTGGAGAACACAGCCATCCATTGAGACCGAGTTTGAACAAGAGTCTGAAAATTTCAGCTCAAGCCAAGGTGAGGATTAGATTTGTCCCAGTCCAAAACTTCCTAAAATGTTGCCATTCAAGCCTTAAGAAAGGAACCTGCAGAGCTGCCCTCCTAGGGCAGTGTCTCTTGCCAAGTCAGGGCACTTTTGAAGGAAGGAAAAAGGAACTATATTTATTCTTCACCCTTGACTAGGACCCCCAAATAATTTATATGTGTTTGTTTCAAAACAGTTCTATGACTCCATGGATCCTGAGCTGTATCTGGGACTTGATAGCCAGCTTAGTGCTCCTGAGCTGACTCAAAATACCCTTTTGATACTAAAAATACTAAATATTTCTTCACACTTAGGGGAGGGTCATGTCAATACAAACAACTCTAAAACTATGAAAAAACATGAGGAAATTATCTGTTGGCTCAATTCCCTGCAGTGGATCAGCTTTGAGTGTTGAAATGAAAGCCACAAGCACTTCAGTTCTTGATGTGAGAAGCTTCTGGAAGTTGTTGAGATGCCACATTCCCGTATTCCCAGGAATAGGGAAATTCTCATCTTGTCTAATGGCCTCCAGTCCCAGCACTGCTGAAAATACAAAATATTGGGTGATCCATCAACCTTGCAAAGAATTAAGGTCNAGGGTCCCAGAACTGAACCCAGGACTCAGGATTGGCACAGCCATTTGTAGGCATCACATAATCCTAACAGGATCTCCTTTTCATCTGAAGGCACTTCTACAAGGAGCAGAAATGCTAAAAAGTATAAGAACCTCCCCAAAAATTACTAAAGAAGCAGGTGCTCAAAGCTGCCAACCATTACTGCAGCATTTACAATTTCTCTTATAGACACCATAGAGGCTTTGCATGAGAAATAAATTAAAGCCAACCAGTTTAGTGAATATTAAGCAGCTTTCTGAAGTTTCAGAAAACACCTCTTCCCTTCTTGTGGGATGTAACAGCTTTAAATCTGCCTTGCTCTGCCCAGAGGAGGACCAAGTGCTCTGGGTTTGGGTCAAAGGAGGTATGCTGTAAAAATTGGGGCTTTCATGAAGATGAAGCACAACAAAAGTAGCACAAAAGTGCTTTGATACACCAGTGAATGGAGGATTAACTGCACAGTGCTGCCCTTCTGTGAATTCGCCCTGTCTCCTGTTTGTTTGCTGTTTGTTTGTGGTGCCAGCAATAAAAATAATGGTTGGCTGCTAAGTGAGCTAAAAAAGAGCTTTTTAGTGGCCAGGATCTGCCAGCAGGTGACTGTGGTGGAGAGGGAGAGAAGGGAAAGCTTGGCTTCACTTATTTTCAAGGGTGGAAATTTAAGGCTGGGACCCAATTCATATTTTATTTGTTATCAAAACTCTTATCTCTGCAACTGAGCTCGCACATCCACC
>WEIV01028315.1:131082-144880 GCA_013390005.1 Calyptomena viridis | reverse complement strand
CTTCTTGTCGTGAGGGTCCCAGAACTGAACCCAGGACTCAGGATTGGCACAGCCATTTGTAGGCATCACATAATCCTAACAGGATCTCCTTTTCATCTGAAGGCACTTCTACAAGGAGCAGAAATGCTAAAAAGTATAAGAACCTCCCCAAAAAATGCTAAAGAAGCAGGTGCTCAAAGCTGCCAACCATTATGCAGCATTTACAATTTCTCTTATAGACACCATAGAGGCTTTGCATGAGAAATAAATTAAAGCCAACCAGTTTAGTGAATATTAAGCAGCTTTCTGAAGTTTCAGAAAACACCTCTTCCCTTCTTGTGGGATGTAACAGCTTTAAATCTGCCTTGCTCTGCCCAGAGGAGGACCAAGTGCTCTGGGTTTGGGTCAAAGGAGGTATGCTGTAAAAATTGGGGCTTTCATGAAGATGAAGCACAACAAAAGTAGCACAAAAGTGCTTTGATACACCAGTGAATGGAGGATTAACTGCACAGTGCTGCCCTTCTGTGAATTCGCCCTGTCTCCTGTTTGTTTGCTGTTTGTGGTGCCAGCAATAAAAATAATGGTTGGCTGCTAAGTGAGCTAAAAAAGAGCTTTTTAGTGGCCAGGATCTGCCAGCAGGTGACTGTGGTGGAGAGGGAGAGAAGGGAAAGCTTGGCTTCACTTATTTTCAAGGGTGGAAATTTAAGGCTGGGACCCAATTCATATTTTATTTGTTATCAAAACTCTTATCTCTGCAACTGAGCTCGCACATCCACCATGAAAAAAATAAATATACAGCCCATCCAGCCTGACAGGGCAGGTTATTTATAGCAGATCTCTGCCTTTTGTCAGACTGGTGGGCTGGGGATGTTGTTCCCAAATAAACCCTGTTCTGTGCAGCAGAGGAGGAAGAGTCCTGTGGAGAGCATGGATGTGAGTTAATGTCCACGAGACAGGGCTGTGGCACAAAACACTGCTGAGCAAAACCCACTCCAATCTAATCATCAGCTCTGGAAGTCAGGGAGAGCTGTGGGAGAAGACGTTGTATAAAGCAGACACATCCAGGAAATAATGCCTGTCCAGTGCAGCCAGATGGAGTGGGTATATCCTGACAAAGCATCTATTTTAATAAATGTTCAATTAAAATTATTTCTGTAGTGCAAGCATGGTCCAGAAGTAGTATGGGAATTAATAAGATTGCTGGGAGAAATAAACATGAGGGGATTTGTGAGCCAGTTAAGAATGACAGTTAGAAAAAAGAAATCTTAACATTTTTAGAGGGTTGGTTTGTGTATGTGAAAACCAGGAAATGATGGTTCACGCTGCGATTTCAAATTGTGTTTTTAAAATTCCTGCTCTTTTCTGCACAAAAATATCACCAATAGCAGCAACAGTTCCTCCCGTGCTCAGGTAACACCAGAAATCCATAGGTTTATATAAATACAGTAAATGAGGAAAAGCTCCACTAGAAATTTTTATCTGTAATGTAACATGGAATCCCAGATTGATTTGGGTTGGAAGGGACCTTAAATCCCATCCAGTGCCACCCCTTGCCATGGGCAGGGACACCTCCCACTATCCCAGGCTGCTCCAACCTGGCCTTGGACTCTTCCAGGGATGGGGCAGCCACAACATACCCACTGTCTAATCACAATTTTAAGGTAGCAGATGAGCAAAGAAAGATTTTTCTGGTTTACACCCTTTTATAATCCCATTTATGTGTGAATTTGTGGGTACATGAATCCCATATAAGGTGACCAGGGCTCTTCAAGTAGGTGTGGGCTGAGACACCATCCAAAAACCCTTAGCACCAGGTTTTTATTTTATTAGTCACAACCTGGGCTTCATCTCTCTGTGTGTTTATTTATCAAAATGCAATTCATGCCTCAAGTTGAATTTTTGGGAACGTGTTTTCACAGCCTCTGTGTGTGAGTGGAAGGTGGAAAGCACTTGGAAATACAGAAATTGGAGGTGTCCATGGCAGGGATGGGTCTGACATTTATGAGCAAAAGGCTGGAAATGCCAGAGCTGAAAAGATTGAGTTTATTTTTGTTTTAAAATTAATTTTAATTTGCAATATTTATTACATATTAGGTGATATTACAATATAATTTTGTGTTATTGTAATATGTAATATATTGTGAATAATTATTATATTATATATAATAATAAATAGTATAAATGTAAATTTAAAATTAAAAAATAAACACTTTTTAAATAAGAGGCTTGACTTTGTCTGGCAAAATATTACAATGTGTGGTTTGGAGGGTTTTTAGCACTGTAGCTCATCAGTGAGTTCTAAGTGGTTGCCTTGGATCTTTTTGGACTATTTTGGATTTTATTGCTGCAGCCTGTGCCCCTGACCTGGTTCTGGAGCCCTGTTGGTGACAGTGCCTGGGTGTCCCCTCCTGGCTGGGACAGTGCACACAGACACAGACACACTATGATAAGAGAAAATTAGATTTAAGCTGCAGAAATCAATAAACCTTAAAACAGCCGAGTATTTCTAGAAAAAAGGCTTCAGAGCAGTGTCTGTGACCCAGAAAGAAAAAGCTTTATCCCTGTCTAAAATTCCTGGAAGTGTTTTTTCCTGCCACCTCGGCTGCTTCAAAGCCTCAGCGGCTGCTTCAGATCTTCCCTCACTTCCTGCCATCACCAGGGGGGTCAGATGGCACAAAGGGGACCAAACCCCTGCCCACTGGGATGTTCCCATGGGAAGGTGGGGGTGAGGCATCCTGGGGAGCCCTGGCACTGCTGCCAGTCACCCACCAGAGCTGCACAGTTCCAGGCCACGTTGGCTTGGAGCAACCCGGGGTGGTGGAGGGTGTCCCTGCCCACGGCTGGATGGGCTTCAAGGTCCTTTCCAACCCAAACCACTCAGGAATTGGGATTCATGCCAAGATGGTTGATGTCCAACCCACCAGGTTATACAGCGTGCTTTCCAATCCCAAATCTCCCACAGCCACAGTGGCATCTCCAGTGGGCTGCTGGGACCCACATCCCTGTTTGCCTTTCTGAGGAAGACTAACCCAGGTTGCAAATATTCCATATTTTAATATTTGAGGAGTTAGACTTCGATGATCCTTGTAGGTCCCTTCCAACTCAGGATATTCTGTGATTCTAGGATATTGAAACTCCAGCTGCCAGTGTACCTAAGGGAATAAAAACAAGGGGAAGGGAAACATTGGAATAAATTAAATGACAAATCTATTCAACGAAATAAAAAATAATATGGGTTTTGCAGTACCTGCAAGCAGAGCAGCTAAAGACCAGTCGTGAAGATGCTTCCAGGTGTGAGTAGCTACACACTGGAGCAGCCCTTGGGAGTGTTCTGTGCTCATGGGTGAAAAGCAAAGTGTAAGTCTTCAAAGACTTAGACTCTAAACATTCCATTTCTTTGTGACAAGATTATTTGTTCATTCCTGATGAATAAATATTGTAAATAATGGTGTGGCTTTATATTCTCCAAACACTGTTATAAAAAACATGGTTTAATTGAAATATTTCACATCACAGAAGTGCAGGCACTGTGCAGATGTGAGTTAAAAGAATGGAGTAGTATAATTTTCAGGCCTCGTGCTTATGGCTCCAGTGGCATTTTGGACATTGCTCTGTGCCTTCTGATCCCATCAGAATTTGCTCATGAGTAAAACCTTCATATTTAAATTGTCACACCAAGTACTGAAGGGTTTTGCTCTTTCCTCACTCTGAGCTGGGTGCATCTTTAAAGTCACTGCATCCCCCCACCCACTGCAAAACGGGGAAAGAAAGAAATAAACAAACTGACCGAGATGGGTAAATAAATAAATAACTAAATCTGGTAATTTAGTACTAGAAAGTTAATTCAGGAGACCTCTAACCTTCCAACAGCCACGTGACTATTGATTTTCAATATCGCCGGGCCCGCGCCACCCTGAGCGTGTAGAGCAGCAGATTCCCAACAGTTTTTCCCTTATCAGTTCAGCCCCCGAGTTCTTGTGCATTAAGACAACAAATGCCGGCGGCTCCCGGCCTGTCACATGGAGGCCCCGCGGACGTGCCGGGCCTCTAATGAACCGGGGCTGTTGGCAAACAGGTCGTGGCCAGGGGGCTCCCAGGGCCCTTCCTGGCTCCCCACGGCTGTGCCATGGACAGGGATGGAGGTGTTTGGTGGCAGTGGGGTGAAGCGCCCTGAGGGATCTCCAAAAAACCCACTGCCTTCACGCCAAGCGGTTCCTGTTCCACGTTTATCCATCCCCCGTGTTAATTTGAGGATTGTCTTCCCCACCCAAGAAGCAAATGAAGATGGAAGGAGCTGCTCTGAACCCTGTGGCTGGATTAGTTGGTAATACCAGGACATGCTACTTTAAACACCTTCCTCCTTTTGTAATCACCAATTAGTGCAATCAGTGCCCAGACTGAGGTGCTGCCGGTTACACACGGCAGTCCCAGCTCTGATGAAGATGTGCTTCAACCCTCACACCTAAAAAAGACTTTCTCCTCCCCTCCTCTCCCCCTGGATTTATTGATTATTGGAAATGTTACATCCCGGGGAGGAAAATGTCATTGCTTTAAATACCAACATTAACAGTTGGGAAAAGTTCTTTTTCACCCGGACGCGTGCGATGAGGAAAAATTAAACAATGGAAAAGACAGAGAAATATAGGGGGAAATAGACGGAATTTTAAAGGAAAAAATAAGTGATTTGTGTGTTAATTCAACCAAGAAGGAGCTTCCCTGCCTTAAGTAAGTGCCTTAAAAGCAAACACATCTCACACTGGACTTTTTTACTGGAACGGTGAAATATTTAATGAAATTCAACAAGGAAACTGGAAAAACAGCCAAATTGGTGCAGCAAAGTGGTTAATAGGATCATTAGCCTCCTCGCTGTATTTTTTTGGACATTGTGTGCCTGTTCCATAGTCCTCGAGAGCAGATTGCAGGAACAGGCTGACAGTTCCCCGCTAACTCAGCAGTGCTGGGTGCAAACTGCCATCTTCCTGTGGATTTACAGCTGCCACTTCTGCTACTTCAATTAGTTCTATAGCACACAGATGTTGCTTAAATGTTGCTGCTAATGATACTGCAATAAGCGTAAGATTCATGCCATATTTTGAGGCACGTAAATTTCTCAAGTGGCACAATTAAAGTGGAAATATTAGGTGGGGAGAACTTGGCAGTCTCTCCAACTTGGAAAGCGCACCCGCTATGCAATAATGGGTCAAAAATTCATTCAAGTTTTACTGCTGTTCAGAGTTTTAAAAGACTTTTCACAGTTGAATGCAAAGTAGTAAAAAGCAGAGTATTAGGAAATGAGAATGCTGTTGTGTTATTCAGACATGACTTTTTAATTTCAGATTGGAATCACGTGCTCCCCTCGGCCACGAGGATGCAGAAGGAATAAATAAAAAGTTTTCTTTAATACTGATTTAATTGAAGGTTCAGCGTGGCCGTTGTGTTAGCGGGGGGAAAAAAAAAGAAAGGAGAAAAAATGGTTTCCTGAATCACACACAGAGACAGCATCAATCATTTCCGAAGCCAGATGTAGCCTCCAAACTGCAGCCTGACAACACATCTCCTGTTTGTGCAGCCACCAAGCAATTATTCTTTCCATTATATCTCCCAATGACAGATCTCCAAACCCAGGGCTGTAAAAATTAGAGTTTGGGGCTTATACAGTTGTGGCGGGTCTTAAAAAAAAAAAAAAATAAGAAAACTTATCATGGCTGCAGTGTTTATGAGCTTGTCAAAGTACATGTACATAATTTTCATCAGAATTTCTTTTACCTCATTTCCAATCCTTCAGGATTAGATTTATCAGCAGCTCATTCTGTGCCTGTGTCCGAGTGGCTTCTCCACCTGCGAGAGGGATCCTGGTGGGTTGGCTCTGCTTGGAAATGGGAAAGCTTTTCTTCCTCCTCATCTTTTCTTCCTCTTCATCTTCATCATTTATTTCATCGTTTACTTCATCTTCATCATTTTTTTCTTCATTTTTTTATCATTTTCTTCATCTTCATATTTTTTCGTCATTTTCTTCATTATTTCTTTCATAATTTCTTTATTTCCATGCTATCATTTTTGCATCAGTTTCTTTGTCTTCATCATTTTTTCATCATTTTTTATTGTCTTCATTTTAATAAATCTAATGTTTCATTATTTTCCTCATTTTCACAATGTATTTTATCATTTATTCATAGTTGTTTTAATTTGCTTAATTCTCATCATTTTCTTCGTCTTCATCATTTATTTCATCATTCTGTCATCATTTTGCTAATATTCATCATTTTCATCTTCATAATTTTTTCATTATTTTCATCATCTTAATCATTTATTTCACCATTTTATTCATCTTTTTTTCATTTTCTTAATTTTCATCACTTTTTTCATTATGTTCTTCACCATCTTCATTTATTTCATTATTCTCTACATAGTTTTTGTTTCATAATTTTGTTCATTTTCACCACTGTTTTCAACTTCTTCAATATTCTTCAAACATTTCTCTTGTTCAAACTGTTTTTAGTGCACTGCCCTGGGTCTCCATCACATTTGAGGTGTAATTTTTAGAAACACTGTGGCCTGTTTGGTACATTCCTCACTGTGAGTGTGTTCAGATGGGGAAGAAATACCAGTGGCAGCACTAAACAAAACAGGACAACTGAAAATCCAAAGATTAATTCCATTTAATATTTAATTTATATGTACTGGGGAAAGCCTATCAGGTGAGCATTGATTTTAAGAATTCCAGTATTGGAAACCTTTTAGGAATGAAGTTAAATATTAAGAGGAGCCATCAACAGCAAACTAAGACTGGATCTAAATTAGTGATTTTTTGTCACATCTCCATTTCTCTGAGTGGCTCCATCCCACTCCTGGTTTGGATTATTTAATGTTATTTAATTTCTTCCCAATATCCCATCTATCCCTGCCCTCTGGCAGTGGGAAGTCATTCCCCCTTTTCCTGCCACACCACACCCTTGTCCATAGTCCCTCTCCAGCTCCCTCCTAATTTTCTTCTCTCAGTGAACACTATTAAATTCAAACAGTTTTCCATGTTTTCTTCTCTAAAAAAGTGACCAGCATTGATAAATGTACATATTTTTGTCTCTCCCATGCAATACCATAAGTGAAATTTAATTTCTGTCAACTGAATTTGTTTTCAAATTTAAAATTTGTTTTAAAATTTGTTTGAAAAAACCTAAGATGGAGAGTGAAAGACAAAAACAATTTTTAATGCTGCTTTTCAGGAGAAAGACTGCAGAGGTCTGTGATTTGTGTTTGTGAACGTGGAGTCAATATGTGATGATGATTTTATGGAATTTATAGAAACAATGCCCTGTCCTCGTATTATTTTGTTTCTGTGCTTCATCAAAGTTTTCTGTCCTCCTCCTCCTCCATATGAGGATTTATGTGATTTATGCCCCAAAGGAGTAAGTAGGTACACAAAGGAATCCAAAAAGCAACTTGGCTCCAGATCTCACATCCAAACTCCTTGTCCAAGTTGGGGCACCAGTATCAGAACTGGTGACACTCTGTGAATTTGCTGTGGGATAATTCACTGATTTACTAAACAATGTTAATTGGGGGGGGAATCAAATCCAATCTGTGTAGTCACCTTAGAAACCACCAAAGGGGGTTGTGTTTGTGCTCCCTGAGGGACAGACAGGCCGTGGTGTCACTGGTGCAAATGCCATGGAAGGACCAGGAGGTTCCTGGTCTCCACTCAGTGGTCCCTGAGTTTCCCAGCTTTTGGTATTTTCTGAAGAGACTTTTCTCTGCATTGGAAAAGATTTCCTGACTCTGTCCCACTCTGACTTTGGCAGTTTGTTTCTCATTTCAAGTAGCCTCTGTAATCTATTATGATATATAGGCCAGTCAGATTCCCCCCCCACCCCCCACTCCAGCCTATGTCCTCTTTCTATTTAGGAATTAATTATGATGCTATCTCCTATAACTCATTAGTATCAATTAATTCTTTCCCTTTCATGATTTTATATAGCTAAATTAGATTGCCTCTTAGGAACTTAATAATCAGTATTGGACTCATTTAGACAGATCTCTTTTCCCCTTCTCCACCCAGTTTCACTTGGAATGTGATGGTGGGAAGTGGTGCCACCAATGTGCCCCATCTCCACCATCCCCACCAACTCTGGTCTCACCTCACCCATAGTTCTGAATTCTAGAAGTCTTTGTTATTATTATTTCTTAATTTTGGGGCTGCATAAGGTGTTATTCTTGGTTTACCAGCATGAGTAGAAAACATCCAACTCCCAGCATTTGGCCAAACCATCCTTAAACTCTCCACAGGGACAATGAGAGACACCAAGGGAGATGTTGGTTTTCCTCATTCATCTTGGTGGGGTGTTAACTCTGAAATCACAGCATTGCTGGCATCCACATGTCCATGTTTAACTGCTTCACTGCTTTACTGGCACGTCAAATCCATTCAGGGAAAAAAAGCAGTAATATGATTGAATATATCTGGCAGGACCTGATATTCCCACTCATTTTGAATCTGATCCAGCAGCAGCAAAGGCAATTAAATAACAAGTATTTCTCCAGCAAAATGAGTTGCAAAATGCCCCCCAGCTGCATGATGTAGGAAATACACCTTGATTTTACTAATTGCTGTGCCTGTACCTCACTGGGGCAGGATCCAAGGCGGCTTCCCATGATCCACATCATGTATTCCAAGCAACTGAGCCCAGACTGGGCTGGATTATCCCCCACCATGGGGGGCCTGGGATGAGTTGCTGAGTGACTGTGGGCAGGAGGTGGTGAAAGGTGAGTGGATTTGCCTTGTTGAAAACATCAGACATCGTCTGCCACCCTTGGGCAACACGACGCTCCAGATGCTCCCGCGGTTGGATGGGAAGAGAGCTCAGTCTCAGCCTCTTGCTGAAAATAAAGGCCAGGCTGGGGTAGGTGCTGCTCAGTTCTAGGGAGGCAGCAAAATGCAGCCTAAAAGCAGAATTTCAGGAGATGAGCTGCTGTGATGTCGGAGCTTCACCATCACGGCCTAAAACTGAACTGTCCCGGCAGCATCACCAAACACCAACCACCAAACCACTACTTGTCATCTGCTGTGTCACAACACAACCTCTAAGAAGTTGGAATTTTTTTTAAAAATTAAAAGAGCCAAGTGAGAAAAAAATAAAAATAGAAAAGCAGTGTTAGTAAGTTATTACAGGTTGCAGCACACAAATTAATGTACATGTGTGTGATGGGCCTTGGAGCAACCTGGTGTGGTGGAAGGTGGCAAGGAGTTGGAACTGGATGGCCATTAAGGTCCCTTCCAACCCAAATCACTCCATGATTCCATGATCCTGTGATATTTCATCTCCTTTACATCAGCTGGTACTGGAAAAGTACAACCCAAGGAGGACCATCACCCCATTGCAGGACAAAGTTGGCCATCAGTACTTTTCCCTACAGCAGCTTTGGAAGAGCCCAGGTTCCTCCCCAGATGTGCTGCTGGAAATGGCTGCACTGATCCCAGATTTTAGCATTTCCATACTCACTGCCAGATCAAACAACAGAGCCAGTGACAGGAGAGCTCTGCTGGGAAAGCTGACAAACACGACGAGGTTTAATAATTAGTGTAAGGAGTGTAATTGTTAAATCCCAGTTAAGGAAGATGGGGGTCAAGCAAAGAAAAAAGGGTGGATTTCTGTGAAAATTGAGGAAAAGTCAAAGGGCTGAGCTTCATAGGATGATTTTATTTTGGAATACATTCAGATTTGAAGCTTCCTCCTTTCCCCATTACTCCCCCAGCATCCAGCCACTCACCACTCCTGCCCCAAACACTCATTTCAGGGAGATGGCAACGGGAAAAAAGGAAGGGAAAAAGAAAAGGGGGAAAAAGGAACCTGAAATCTTACCAGAGGGACAAAAAAACCTCTTTTTTGAGAACACTACAAGTCTGTTTACCTCGAAATTTTTAAAAAATTCAATCTAATCTCCATTCAGGGTGGCTTTCAAATGTGATTTTCGCTGAAAATAAGGGAAAATGTACTATCTGATCTATCTTTTATTATTTTTTCCCTGAGAACTTCAGCTCCAGCTCCTAAGGGGAGATTATTCCATTATCAACAAATTTTAAATATTATTGTTCAAATCTAAGGGTTTTACTGAATTTGCACTTCCTTTGGCTAATCAGGGAGATCCCCTTATTATTTAATCTATTTACATTCATGTATGCAATTATATTTTGTAATCTGATTGTGTTTTACATCTTTGTAGGGCTGCAAATGCTGAATGTTGCATTTTTTTTTATTCTATGGGTTGTCAAGTTCTTTTTGGATGGAAATGAGAGTTCAGTACCACTGTGGTGAGAACAGCATTAATTTCATCAGCTAAGCAGACCTACCAAAATAGTGCTGGATACAAAATTCTGTACCTGAATAATAAATTTCATTAATAAATTTCATTAATAAAGTTAATATGCAAAAGAGATAATATTATCCATAGTAAAAAAAAATCTAATTGATGGTTTCTGATCATCACGTCCTTCAAGATACTAAACCCCAGCAGATCTTATCCTTTCAAATCTATTTTTTATTCATAGATAGGGAGAGGAAAACACATTTTCTGCTCTTCCAACTCCCAATCATGTTTTCAGTTCTGAGTGAATTAGTCATTGACCTGAACAAGCTGAATACATTGAAATGAAAAAAAAATCAACCCAACTTTCTGCTGTTGCTGAAATCGCTGTCACCAATTTGTCACTGCAGCAAACTCTGACTCCTGGTGTGAGCTGGATTCGTCTGGCTCAGTCACCTGAACCTCAGAAAGTATCTTCTGCCTAAGACTGTTTTGTCTTTAATCTGAATTATTTATCTAAATTAGAATTTCCTTTGGGTTCCTTCCCATGGTAACCTGCACATGACCCAAAGTGGTGGGTGAAATACCAACCTCAGTCCCTGGAAGGGTCCAAGGCCAGGTTGGAGCAACCTGAGACAGTGGAAGGTGTCCCTGCCCATGGTAGGTCCTTAAGGTCCCTTCCGACCCAAACCATCCTGTGACTCTATAAAATCAGAGAAATGTAGGAGGATACGTTTTTTATTAAGACAAAGAGAAAATTGGGAGCAATGGTAGAAAACAATGTAAATTTGACTTGGAGGACATCCAGTTGTGACTGCTGAAATGGTTATTTTAGCTTCCAAAACTGTTTTTTTCCTGCTGTCTCTTGTGTTTGAACTTACTATTGGAGTGCAAAGTTCACACAAATCAGAATTGTTAATTTCACCTTACAGTGAGAACAGAAAATTTTACCACAGAAAGAAAAAAAATCTTTATTTTCCTCTCTTTGACTCAAAATGTGTCACCCCTGTAACATAAAACTGCCAAATCCTTGTTCTTGCATTTCCAGCTCTGGTGGTGTGGTGGGATTTGGTCAAACAGTGGACTGGATGATCCTGGAGATCTTTTCCAACTTTAGTGGTTCAATGGAAGCCTCTCATCTTCTGTATCAACTCAGGGCAGGTGAGACCGTTCAAAGGGGACAACCTTCCCTATCACATGGTTTAGGAGAAAAACTGTCCTCCTGACAGCACTCCATGGGTTATTTTATAATATTTGTGGACTGCACCTGGAGAGCATGAACAGATTATTTACTTCTGGTAGCTGATTTCCAGGCTAATTAGAAAAAAAAAAAAAAAAGAAAACCATGTTTAAAGTTATTTATTTCAGGTTCCTGAACTTCCATCACTAATGTAAATCTGTAGCTAATTGCTTGAGTGTATATATTTATTAATATTTGAGTTATTCCAGTTTCTTGGTCATGGCATTTTACAACCATCAAAAGCAGAGCATTTTAGACATCTTTATGTGTGATAACATAATGAGGGCTTTTCAGGACACTGTTTTTCTCTTAAAAATTCTGTCACACTCTGAATTTTCCCTGTGCTCAGTCACTACTCAGGGCTGAGCTGCTGATGGGTCTTAGCAAGTCCCTGGCTGGAGCAGGGACTCACATGGGCAAGGAGAGCTTGGCTTCTATTGGGGAAATAATGTAAAACATTATTTCAGCAGATTTGAGCCAATAAATACCAGTTTAGAGCTGAAACTAGAAAGTCTATGAGTAGTTTTCCCATTAAAAACTAAAATTAATTTATTTTTATATTTTTGGACCTCCTTCCAGCTTTGATCTGCTGAGTGACACAGCTCCAGTGATTTGTGTGGATGGTCCTCATCCATGGATCTACCTCCACCCCTTGGTCCATCAGAGCCTCTGGCTGGTCCCTCCTACTGCTTGGCCTTTGCTAATTTGTCCAGGCTGTTCCTTAAGGGCTGAAGTGAGGGAGTAGCTGAGGAGAAGTCTTGGAAGTCCTTGCAGAGATACTTGGAATATTACAGTGTTTGTTGGTTCATAAGGGACATGGACAAACCAAAAAGGTGAAGAAGCACCATGGGCTGAGTTGGTCTGTCCAAATAAACTTGTGAGATGGTTGTCAGAGGTTGTACAGTTATTATTAATACTAACATTAATATTAATATAATTATTATTAATATTACTCGTAGTTTTACTCATTACAGTTTCAAAGTACTTTTGTGCCTGTGCACACAAACCCTGGACCCAGAGCTATGGTGAGGAAGAAGGTGGTGAGTGGCACAGGGTGCCCAGAGAAGCTGTGGCTGCCCCTGGATCCCTGGAAGTGTCCAAGGCCAGGTTGGAGCAACGTGGGAGAGTGGAAGGTGTCCCTGCCCATGGCAGGGGGGGGATGAGATGATCTTTGAGGTCCCTCCCAACCCAAACCATTCCAAAACCACTTGTTCCCACAACAGAACTCCAGGGCACAAGGAGAGATCATTAAACACAACTTTATTGGGTTTTGTTGTACAATTATTTTTCACATCTTCCTCCTTTCTTCTCTCCATCTTCCCCTTGGTGTCTCCATCCTTCGTTGTAGATACAAGGCAGCTTTAAAGCTTGTTGGCTCTATTACCCAGATCAATTCCAGCCTCAGTTTCCTGGTTTTCATGTGATTTTTAGATTTTACACAGTAAGAAATCTGTGATTTTTGTCAGGTTGGAGCAGAGCATCCTGCAGATGATTTCCTTGCACTCTCACCACCCCTTCTTGGTCTGTTCTGGGGGTAGTTGCTGTCTTTTGTTACAAAGTCATTTCTCAAACATCATAATTTGTTCCAAGGGAAATGCAAACAAAGGGTCACATAACAACCAAAATCCTCTAAAAGCTTCATGGACATCAAAAATGTACCATTTTGTGACTAATTCACTTCACCCTTTAATCCACAATGTCCTCTCAGTAGGAGCACTAAGTCAATAAAGCAGAAACAAAACCATTAAGTGCAACTGTTACTTTATTTGAACGTTTAAGAAATAAAATATAATAATATCAACTTTGTAACTATCATATTTCAAATGGCCAAAGGCACATTATTGATGTCCCCAGCTGAAATGGGGTCCCAGACCAGGGACAAATTCTCCAACAGTTAATTTTGACCTGAGCACTGAGAAATTTATTTGATTTTTTATCTAACATTGAAATTTATCTTTATATATGAGAAAAAGAGATGGACTTCACTGCTTAGTTTCTACAATTTAAAGTTCTAGGACAGTTCATTTAATTTAAAACTTCAGCATTTTATGAAGTATGCGAGTACAGATACTCACTTTTTAAATGTTACCACCAACTTTTTCAAACTTTTGGTTACTTGTGGGACTTTAGGAACATTCTTCCTTTGTAGAGGTTGTTTGCAATGCCCTGACTCCAAACTGGGTGCTTTCCCTTTTCCTGTAAAACTTAGGGCACTACATTGTACGACGACAAGTGGCCAAAAAAAAAAAAAAAAAATAAATTTGTAATCTGATTTGAGGG
>WEIV01028315.1:127380-129799 GCA_013390005.1 Calyptomena viridis | reverse complement strand
GAACTCAAACCTGTACATGAGGTAAAGCATTCCAAATCTCTCTGACTTGGAGGCTGCATCGTGCCCACCTCAGTTTTATATATATTATATATATATATTTTTTTTTTTAAGTCTATTTGATGAACATCACACATATTACACTCCAGAGGATAAAATATTTGTGCTCAGCATTATAATTAGCCAAAGCATTTGCTTCCTTATCAGCAGTTAAAAGACCAACATGTCGACCTTCAGTGTCAAAGTGCTGCTTGGAAAATTTGGGTTGTGCTTTGTTTAAAATAACTTTTCCTGTTTACAGACTTTTACAATATGATATTAAAATAGCAAAGAAAAAAAAATCTACTGTTCCCTTCTCTTTACAAAAAGGGTGTTTGAAGTGCATGGGTTCGGTTAAATAAGTAAAAGAGATGTTCTGATGTCACCTTCACAAAAAGTGAACAGTTTTGGTTAAATAATTCACCAAGGCTGAGCAACAAGTCACTTTGCTGTGGAGCAAAGGTCTTCTTCTTCATCCTCTTCCCAGGGAACTGAAAAGACCATGTCAAGGATTGGGCTTTCTCATCACCAAGAAATAAAAAATCTTACATTTAGAAATGAAACCCCAATGTTGCAGTTTTTCGTTTCATGTTTTCGTCACTTTTTTTAATAATCAAACCNAAAAAAAAAAAAAAATCAATTTGTAATCTGATTTGAGGGTTTTGATTTCCTCTGATGAGTTTCAATTTCATTAAAAGCAACCTTATTCGCACATAAAAGAACTCCTTGAAGGGTAAAACAGGGAATTGTCTCAACGAGTATAAAGAATCTCCGCTCCTTTGTGCTATTTATTCGCGGCATTAATTGTGGGGTCCGGCGGGCGGTGTCGGTTGGCAGATGCACCATTATCGGCCCCGGGATCTGCCTGAGGAGGGGAGGCAAAGCACAAGGGCTCACATTCAAAAATCCTTCTCTGCCATATCGACACTTTAGTTATCAACAGCCCTTATTATCTGCTTAGCGGCGGATCGCAGCTTGCCCGTGACATAATAAGCTACAAATCACTGGTGGGGCCTTTCTGCATTCTCCTAATTGTGTGTATTCTCTGGAAAAAAATTATCGTCGGGCCTCTTGTCTTGATGAGAAATTGACATTTTCTGCCGGAGCCTGGCGAGGACTATGTGGGGAGATAAGACTTATAGTTGTTTTAAAGGAGTGCAGCCATTCTTTCAGAGGCCTCTTTATTGCTCTAGTTGACCCACTTGATGAGTATGGATTTCATGAGGTCTTTTTCAGCATTTGAACTATAAAAGGTTCAGAATGACACCACCCCTTATAGACAAAAGATAACCTTGCCCTTTGAATATATTGATTCTTTATTAACTAGGCTGTTTAATGCAATGAAATGAGGCATTAGATTGAAGCCTATTTCAAGTGCTTTGAATAATCTTTAAAAGCTTGAAAGACTTTTAAAAGCTGCTCTGCAATAATTGGCGTATACTTTTAGAGACTCTTATTCTTTCATTTTGATTAAGGAATTTTTATCATCTTCTTATGTCTAAACTCACTGTGGGCTGACACAACACATTTCCTCACCAGGGCTATTACCCAGCTACAGATGTAGGTGGTGGATGGCTCTAGGACTTGTCACTCCTAGTACAGCTTATGTGGGTTTTCTCCTTTTGTATTTTCTTTGCATTGAAAGTTAGAGGAACCATTTAGATGCTCATTATTCAAGCCTTTGAAATAAAGCTAAAAAGAAAAGTGCCAGTGGGCATCAAGCAGACTTTCATCCCGAAAAACCATCTTATTTTTTCAGTGGGATGCATCTGATTATGCCGCCGTTTCAACACCATACACGGATACACATTCAAAGTGGAACAATTTTCAATGCATAATAATAATAATAATGATAATAATTATAATAATAATAATCTAAAGTATTCTTTAGCTTCAACACCTGTTTCCATCATACCTGTTTTCATCAAACATGAAAACTATGGAAATAGTGGAAAAGAAAGGAAACATGGTTAAATATCCCGGTTTTCCTCCTTTGTTGGTTGTGACTACAGTGAGCTGCACCTTCTCATCACACTCCATCACTCCACCACTGAGACATGGGGTGGCAAAGGAGGGCCTTGGTCACCTGGTGTGTCCTTTGGCACTAAATCCACATGCACCAGTCCATGTATTTACTTTGGAGCTCAGAGTTTCTCAGTGCCCTCTCGAAGTTGTCAGCAGCCCTCTGATTAATGACTGGATCAAACTCCGTAACTCCCTGCTTTGCCACCACATTCCTCTGCCAGACCCATATTCCTGTCAAAAAAACTCATTTTTTTTGTGGTGCTGGTCACACACAATGATACAGGAGCAAATTTGAGAGCTGGGGTGGGGAACTCAAACCTGTACATCAGGTAAAGCATTCCAACTCTCTCTGACTTGG
>WEIV01028315.1:114880-122380 GCA_013390005.1 Calyptomena viridis | reverse complement strand
GGCACAATGGGAGGGGAGTGCAAGATTGGTGCCCCAGACATTTATTTCACTGTTTATTTTAGTGGCAACATCTGACAATTGTGAATTTCTGTGCTGTGCTTCCTGCTGTGCAAATTGATACCAAGTGCCTTCTTAAAGAAAAATGAGCTGGCTAGTTTTTTAATAATAATTTTAATACTTTCATCCAGGGGAAGACCAGAAAATTAAGCAGGATGCAATTTTAAAAGAATATAGAGACCATTGTGCTCTGCATTACAGTCCTATAAGCAGAGAGCAATATCTTTCACAATCTATAGAAAGTAAATTACGATTGAAAACCAAATTTTGAACACATATTGTACTTCCAACTTTGCAGTGAGCCAGCACTTTCTCACTAAAAAAAATACTTTATATCTTAAATGTCCATTGTTTTAAACAGGAAAAGGCTCTCTGCCCTAAGGAACACATATGGTAGGATCCTGCTCTTCAAAAAAGTGTGTGAGTACTTGACTTTCTGATCATAGATTATGCAATGGAGGTCATACGAAGTCAACAAGATTGTGGCTTTTTGGATAAGGCCCAAAGGCCCTTTTCTAGCTTAGTCACAGGAGTGAGTCATGGCCACGGGATGACAGAGGTGTCTCCTCTGCAGCTGCAGCTTCAGAACGTTGACCCTAATTAGGTACCAGTTGGCTGACAAAGGATGCACAGAGGACACGGGTGCAGCAAGGGGCAAAACTGCTCCTCAGCCCTGGCTGGCACTGCCTTCACCCTGACTCTCCTGAGATCTCCCCAGATTGTCTTCTTTCTTACTGATAGCCTCGTACCATCCAGAATGGTTTGGGTTGGAAGGGACCTTAAGGACCGTCTCCTTCCCCCCCCCTGCCACGAGCAGGGACACCTTCCACTAAGAGGTGGCTTGGATCTCTTTCAAAAAACCTGTTGGCTACAGAGCTCTCCGTGGTTCCCTTGGGCCTGCAGTGCAGTGGTTTTGGGGTCATGGCAGCCAGATGTGCCTTCGAGTGTGGAGGGCTCGGGTGGTCCTGGTGCTGGGGGTGATGTTAGGACAAGCCAGAAGTTAGAGCAGCTCTGCCTCTGCTTTGCACTTTTAAGAGACAAAACAATCCACGTGAGGTCCAGGTGGAGCTTCGTAGCTGTGCTCCTGCACTGTCTTAGATGTACCAAGAACAGCATTTTATATCCTACAGTGGTTTATCCAGCAAGGATCAGTGCAATTAATCCCTAAATCCCTGAGAAAGGACCATCCATGTCTGCATTCTTGTCCTAGTCCCTTCTTACCCCTAAACTGCAGGATTTACCTCAGATACAACAGTAACCAGGAGCTCCTTGGCTTGACTAAATGAGTGTGACCATTCCTAATGGTGCAGACTCCTCAGCTGTCACTCAGCAGCTTCACATCCTACTTTATAATGAGGCTCTGGACTTGCAGATCACCAAAAGTATTTTAGCTGCAGCTCTTGAATTCCATATTTTAATTTAATGTAGGAAATCTGCTGACCAGAAAACTCTGGAGCTGCTGGTACAGCGTGCAGAAAGCAACTAATTAAACTTTAAAAAGGGCTCAGTGTCCACAAATAACTAAGAAAATTGGAAGAAGGAAGCAGAAATTCCCTAAATAACTGTGTGGGTCAAATGCAGTGTAAATAAATACCAACACAGGAGTGTTGGTGGCTTTTCTGTATGATGTCTAATGAAGGAAGGAGATGACAAACTCACTCCTGTCTTGCCTCTCAGTTCAATTCAAGGCACTGGTTGAGATCTGTGAGGACAGCTGGGAGAAATGTTGTCAACCTGAAGCCTTTTGTGAGTTCAGACTGAATTAAATCAAGAGTTTTGGCTGGGAAAAGTGATGGTGCCTCTGCTGTGACGCTGAAGGAACCTGAGTGAGGGGAGGTGGTGGGGAGGCCCTGGCACAGGGTGTCCAGAGAAGCTGTGGCTGCCCCTGGATCCCTGGAAGTGTCCAAGGCCAGGTTGGAGCCACCTGGGACAGTGGGAGGTGTCCCTGCCCTAAGGTGGAACTGGATGGGCTTTAAGGTCCCTTCCAACCCAAACCATTCCAGGAGTCTGTGATTCTGTCTATTCTCTAATTCTAACTAATCTGAGCATCACCTTGTGGTGCTGTGCTACTTTGCATAAATAATTCAACTTTTTGTCACAACCCTGGAACTCACTGCTCTAATTACCAGACCAGAAGGACATTCTTCCTACTTCTCTGGGTCAACACAAAATGATTCACTTCAGCTGGGTGAGGAAAAATGATCTTTCTTTTTTTTTCCCATCACTTCTATTTATTTTCAGTTCAGCTGCTGATCCAAAACCCCAAAGGATGACACCAAGTCTGTTGCTTGGACTGCAGCATCCTAAAATCAGGGATTGTTAGGGCTTCACTGGGCTGTCTGGCCATGGGAAAAGTTAATCCAAAGCAGGGTTAGGTTCAGCCTAAGAGCTAAATTCATGACCTATTTAACAAAACCAGTATTGGCTGTTTCAAAGTCATCTTCTGAGCTTCATCCATAAAGCATTTTGCA
Organism: Calyptomena viridis; assembly: GCA_013390005.1. Classification (NCBI taxonomy): domain Eukaryota; kingdom Metazoa; phylum Chordata; class Aves; order Passeriformes; family Eurylaimidae; genus Calyptomena; species Calyptomena viridis. The sequence goes on along the minus strand of WEIV01028315.1, from coordinate 119,852 downwards.
TTTAGGATGGAGATGGACAATTACTGGGGACTTGGAGAGGTGCCAGGAGAGGTTGGGTGCTCAGTGCAGACATTCAGCCTGCTTAGTTTTAATTTTTAATTTTTTATTTTACTTTTTATTTTATGTTTATTATTTTAGTTTATCATTTCATGTTTATTATTTTATTTTTCATTGTTTTATTTTTCTGTTTCAGTATTTACTTTTCACAGTAGTGTCATTTTATAAAAAGAGGAAAGTAGGACACTGGATTATTTTTTGAACGGATTATCCTTTCTAAGAATATCAGTATAGTTTTCTACTTAGAGTGGTAACGTAGTGAAGCTTCCACTAAAGAAATACACAGGAAATTGTTAATCTAATTATCCTTTTCTTTAACATTCATCCTACAAAAAGTTTGTAGTTGGATCCTCAGCTCTTTGTTGACCTGAGTGCATAACAAGCTCTCAGATGCTTTTTGGGGCCAGAAAGTGAATAACAAGCTACAGGAATATTCATATTGAGATGCTGGTCTGGAAGGCTCTGGATTTGTGGTGGACAGGCAGTTCTGTGGGATTGGGAACATGTGTTTCCAAAGTGCCTTCAGATCCCACAATATGCAGGAGTCAGTTTGGCAAATCAAAATATCTGTGAGTGCTCATTGTATCATGGATGTCATGGTAATACAAAGAATAAATAATATGGTGCTGCTACTTCTTAGCTGAGGAATTCAAGAAGAGTGATGACCTCCAGGACACGAGTTTCCACAACCTTTCCTGATTTCAATGGGGTTTGAAGTGCTTCAATTTACTGCACTGAGCAACGAGACTCAACCAGAGGCAAACCAACCTTTCCAATGATTCTAATGCATCTACAGTCTTGTCTCCTAACTGTTAAAATACACCATAAAAGTAGCATAATATGCTATAAATCTTCCCTTTTAGGAAGACTTCTCTGTTCATATTTTTGTTCTTCCACCAAACGTGCAGCATATCATGATTCCTCCTGTTCCAACCCCAGCAGGTGACCACAGAAATTCTGTAGCTGATTTATAAGTTGTTCTTTGCACTACCCACATGAAATTACACAAATTTAGGAAAAAAAAAAGAGCAAATTATTGAAATTGCCTGCCTTAATTAAATGTTTGGTTCATTTAGGGATGTGAGCACTCTAACACCACAGTGCAGGGACCACCAGAGCGTGCAAACCACTGCACACAGGGTTACCTATCCAGGGGAGGGTTAGTCCACCAAGTAAGAACTTAACCTGATTTATATTAACTTGACATGTTTAAAATCACTAGTGCACCCCTTATAAAATGAGGAAATCACACCAGATCCTGGAATGCTGCTGGATTTAACATCCATAGAAATGTGTTCAGAAAACACATAAACACAAGGAGTACATGAACCCTCCAAGAGGCATTCAGGGATACAACCTTCCTTTAAAATTTAAGGCACAAACTCCTAAGGGACAATGCCAGAAAAACAACTGTGTTTTTTCTAATGCAAGTATTAAAAACAAACTAAAAACCTGAAATCCCAGCAGACTTTCCACACTACCCTATTTTTCCCCGTGCTTTTCTATCGCTACAAGAGCACCAGGACCCTTAAAAAAAAAAAATCAACCAGGTACCTTTCTTCCAAAGAAACCATCAGGGCTTGAGTCTATGCCCCAAAAAAAAAAAAAACGAAACACCCAATACACTGAAAATTGAGAGAGATCCAGCTCACCTTGAAGTCCATTTCCATTTGCACTGGTGCAAGATGGTGGAGGAGAGGCTTGGGGCCTGACAACAGGAGCGAAGGCGCTCTTTTGTTTCACTGCAGAGATGACATTGGCAGGTGAGAATGAGAAAATGCCGTGTGTACTGCTACAGTTTGAAGGGAGGGTGACCGAAGAGGCTGCCATGGTAGGGCTTGACGGCACTACTGCAATAAAGCAAAAATAATCAGGACTCAGATTGAGGTTTTCACGGCAAACACGGAAAAAGAGAGTGATAGGGCCTTGCCTCTTAAAATATATATAGGTATATATATATATATAAAAAAAATATATATAAAAAAATAAAAATGAAATGCCTTGGCTTGGCCACTCTCTGGATAACAGGCAAACTCTTTTGTGTTGGACTTTTGTTACGAATTGCGCAGTCCAATTTTTATTTTGTTTTATTTCTTTTTTTTTCCTTTTTTTTTCTTTTTTTTTTTCTCTATCTGAGATTGTATTCTGGCACAAAACAGATCAATTTATTATTTTCATTTTTACGTCCAGCCTCCAGAGTCACCCCTCCTTTTATCCAGTAGCTGACAATAGAGGAAATCAAAAACAATGCAAGGAGTTGATTTGGTAGTAAATATGAATCTATATGATGATGTGTTACCAAAAATAGACACTTACTGCCGTAAGGAGAGTTAGCTGAGGAGCCATTAAGAAATCCAGGGGAACCTGGTACACCTAGATTGGGCATGCCGGCATTGCCATATCCATTCATGCTATTGCTGACTGTGTTGTAATTGGACTGCTGAGGAGTACTGCTGGGAACATATCCTCGCGGGGAAACACTGCTTGTGTTGCGACTGTAACCTACTGTGTTAGAAACCCCCCCACCCCAAAAAAATAATGTTATTTTATAAGATAGACTTAGGGCTGGGGGGTTTCCTCATGCAGCATATATTACACAGTTTTAATTGATTGCACAGCTTTGCTCTGAGTTGTCTCTCACTGCCCTATCAACTCTTGCAGCTTGAGATAACCTTATCACGCCAACCCTACTTAAATCATCCGCGAGCACTCTATGTTGTCTCTCCTCTTAGCACAGACAGCCAACAAAAGCTCTCTTCGATCCAGCTGTGTCAGGTGCCTTCACGTTTGTCTTTAGGAGCAATTATCAACAGGCTCGAGTCCCGCTTTGTACCAACACACTGCGTGAACTTTCAGCCTCTCCAGACCTTCAAATGCCAGAGCTGACAAGAAAAACTTTTTTGTTGCAGTGATTTACTTTAAAAAGGCTGTTTTGGGGTCTTCATTTTGTGATTGATATTTTTATGCTAACAACAAGCTTTTGTAAGGTGTAGCCATCGGTGAAAACTAATTCAAGAGCAAGTACAGAGTTTTATAAGGCTTATTAGCTTGGAAATGCATTAAAAGACAATCTTTTTAGAAGAGGAAACAGCAGAATCAGGATTTTAAACAACAATTTGTTCCTATCTGAGCAATCAATTTAATAATTACCTTGCAAGCAAAAAAAAAAATGCGTTTGAACATATCTAATAATCCTGTTTTCCTCCTTTCATTAGTATCAAAATCAATTTTAAATGCAATATGCTACATGCGTTTTCAATTACAACAGGTAAATTAAATCAACTATTACTTTTATTAGTAACATATATGTCACACATGCCTACAAACAAAGTATTTTAAAAATCACAGACATCAAATTAGATTTATCTGTGTAAATATTCCAAAACCAGGTGGAGGTACCTAGACATGATTATTTTATAAAAAAAAAACCCCATACATGTATATTTACTGCGAATAACAAAGAGCTTTCTACGCTTTGCCAATTTTTTTTTTCCCCCACACAGGAGATGCTTTCTGATAACAGTAAATGAAAGAACAGGAAGAATTTAATATTAAGAGGAAGTTAAAGATGGCATTTCATTGCACACTCAGTCACAGAACTACGAGGAGAGAAAGAGGTAGAACGTGGTGGCGACTTCAGCTCGTATTGACAGGCACTGGCCAAAAGCAGTCAACAAGGTGAAGGAATAACTCTTGAAATCCCCCTACCTTGGTCGTTGGCTTGTGATGTCTCGGAGACGTTGACGGCGAGCTGGCTGCTGAAGGAGTTCACCCCCATCATGCCGGTGTGGGCGGGAGTGTTGGCTAGAGTGGGGATCTGGTTGTGGTTGCGTGGCACGCTGTACAACGCCTCGGCAATGTCAGCTGCTCGTTTCAGGATTATCTCCTGGAAAGACAGCAAAGAAGCACTGACAACTCAGATGCTGATTTGCGCAAACAGCCCAAGTCGCAGTAACGCTAAAATTTACCGAAGACATTCACGTGGAATTACAGTGAGGGTGGGAGGTTTGCTGCTCATTTCAGCAACACTTCCTGTTTTTCTCCCTACATGCAATTCCACCCCAACACAATAAGTGTAAAGAAATAAAGAAATTAAAGTAAAATTAGAGTTTAGCGCTGGAAGTCACGTGAAAATCACAACATACGTTTTATCCATCCAGGGCAGGAGATGTATTTTCAGCAGTTTGCAAAATACAGTTTGATCCGCTCGGTTTAGCAGATTTCTTTAGGACTTCCCATTAGTCACTGTATATTTTGGCCCGAGTTCAAGGTTATTCTCTTGCCTTAATGCTTGCTTATGCTTTTGGCACCTTACACTTAATTGTCATTTCTGATGGGCACACGAGCGGCGAGCGGAGAACGGGAAGATGAAGCGTTTCCCTCGGAGCATTGCATCACATCAGACTGCCCTCAAGGTGGCTGGCAAAGCCCGGCTGTGTACAAAGGGAACGTGCTGATGCTCTGCCAGCTCTGCAAAGAGCAGGTATTGATCTACACATGTCGGCGTGGGAACAAAGAGCACGCTGGTGACCTACCTGGTTGTTATGGGGCATTCCATATAGGGCTTCAACAAGGTCTGCTGCTCTCTTAAGTAATACTTCCTAAAGGAAAACAAACAACCTGCGTTATGTTTCACTAGGACAAGAGGAGTGCAGTGATGTTGGCAGTTGTAGCATCTCTAATTACGAGGAACAGATAAAGTGGATAAAACACGTCACACGCTCCCCGTGTACTCCCGCTATATTTAGTGGATGTATTACAAAGGTAGGAAGGTATTTTGTTTAGGAGGAAAACAGGGCTTGTGATTTGAAGTCAAAGTTAGAGACGAGCCTAAAAATAATATTGCATTTTAGATCCAGCTGTTCAATTATGATTGACTCGAAAAGGTGTTTGCTGCTGTAGCATGTAGCTCTCG
>WEIV01028315.1:99880-102380 GCA_013390005.1 Calyptomena viridis | reverse complement strand
TTACTGTAAAAAAAAAAAAAAAAGGAGAAAAATTTAAAGGCATTTAAGTTCTCTCCATTCCACAAAGAAACTAAAAATAGATTTTTCATTAAAAAACCAAAATGACACCTTTGTCTTTATCTCCCCGATTTCTCGTAATTGCTTCTCTTTCCCTCAGATTGCAGGAAGGGAAACAATGGCACTCACTCACTTGTTTCAATTACAGGCCTAAAACTCACAGGTCAGCTCATAATTACGCTCGATCAGATAATGGTATAGAATTTTCCTTAAAATACTCATAATAACATTGGGGAAACGGCCTCCATGTTGTTTGTTTGTCTACTTCTGTATTTATTTTCCTCACTGGAAACCAAAGCCCACCCCAGGTGTTGACATCTACAATGCTGTTTGTAGGACTGGATGTGGAGGGATTGTCCTCCCATTCAGGAGAACCTGGTAGGGAATAACAGCACCGGGATGTGATGCTGCTCATAAGGCAGGAGACAAGGGCATGTAGTCATAGAATAAGGGGGAATGGCTTTAAACTGAAAGAGTTTAGAGTTAGATTGGATTTTGGGAAGAAATCCTTCCCTGTGAGTGTGGTGAGGCCCTGGCACAGGTTGCCCAGAGAAGCTGTGGCTGCTCCATCCCTGGAAGTGTCCAAGGCCAGATGGATGGGGCTTGGAGCCACCTGGGATAGTGGGAGATGTCCCTGCCCATGGCAGGGAGTGGGACTAGGTGAGCTTTGGGGTCCCTTCCACCTAAACCATCCTGTGATGACAAGCCCATCACATTGTCACCACTTGTGTCAACATACCACAAAGACTGTGTTTGACTGTGGCTTTTACGGTCTTGATGGAGCTCTTCCATCCAGCCCTTGACCAAGGGACATTACATGCAGCAGTACCACACATGTCCCTGCCTTGGGGACGGTGAGCTCCTGTGGGGAACCCAAAATCCCCCAGGGGTCAGCACAGAAATATTAAAAGAGCACATTGAATGGTCATTTGTAGCTTTGACATCTTTGAAGACAAAATGTCGAATCACTCAGTTCAAGAATAGTCTGTCCCTCTCAGGGTCTTTTGTAGAGTAGGTCAGAACATCCCAAGCAGAACAGATTTTGTACTGAAAAGTGGCCTGGGGGAAGAAATAAGGGAAAACACTCACTGGCCTGTTCCAGTTACCTACCAGACCAACTACTGCCTTCCCCCTCCAGGAAGGATGGAAAGGGAGCTGGGAGGCTGCCAAGATGATGGGACAGCCCTGGTGGGGGTCTCCAGCTTCCCCACGACTTCCTGACAATCCTCAGGGACCACCTGACTTCTCCAGGCTGCCCCACCACAGGCCTTGGGCTCTTGGCACACCTTTAGTAGTGGCACTCAGTCACAAGTAAAGCACTAATATCTCCTGACCCCGGAATCCTCAAGGACGCCTGCATTTCCACTTTGATTGAGAACAATTGTGTTCCAGGCTCTGATGTTTGCCAAAAAAGTCATTACCATCATAATAGCTGCAGATCTACTATAAATGAATGAATGAATGGGTGAGATAGAGAAGGGGCAGGAGAGGGAGAGGAAGAAGGCAAGAGAGAATGAATGAAAAATACCTTTATATAAAAAGCAACCCACTAAAACTGAGTGAAGAATGCAGCAGCATGGTGGCACACAAGGGACAGGACCTCATATGCCCTCTGCTTGTGTATTCTCCTTTGTAGAATCCTGCAGGGCCAGTGGATGAGCACTTGGATAGATGGCTCATGTGTCTAGCCTGGCTGGATTTATGGAAGGAGTGAGCCTCATCTGGGACATGGATGTCCTGGGACATCAACCCAACCTACTGTATTGTACAGACATCACTCTGTTCAGCACTCTCTAGCTGCTGTTACAAATGTTTAGAGTCACTGATACTGGATTAGAAAACATATTTAAAAGGTGTAGTATGAAGTAGGGAATGGAAACCACTCGAAGGAGACCCACCCAATGTATTGGTCAACCAAGTTACACATCACTCATTGTAGTCTGAAAAGTTTGCTGTGTCAAACACCTGCAAATTTACCATCACTTAAACTTACAGAATGAGCAGATCATGAGAAATTGAGGGTTGCACCAGTAAGAAACAGTCACAAGGAAAAGGACTTGGGGGTGTTGGTTGATGAGAAACTCAACATGACCTGGCAACAAGAGCAGCAGGAATTTCTAACAATGAGGGTGGGGAGGCCCTGGCACAGGGTGCCCAGAGAAGCTGTGGCTGCCCCTGGATCCCTGGAAGTGTCCAAGGCCAGATTGGAGCAACCTGGGATAGTGGAAGGTGTCCCTGACCACGGCAGGGGGTGGAGAAAAATGGTCTTTGAGGTCCCTTCCAACACACACCATTCCAATTTTTAGCAGGGAGCACTGGGAGGGAGGGACTTGGCATTATTTCAGTGAAGAGCAAAAGGAGAAAGAAATTTTTATTATATCGAATCATAAATGCTGTAATCATGCCAAGGAAGTACCAGAGCCTAATACATATGGAACTACAA
>WEIV01028315.1:92380-94880 GCA_013390005.1 Calyptomena viridis | reverse complement strand
AAAATAATCTCCGATATTTAATTTAGAAACCTGGAAGACTTTACCAGTAAAATTATGGTTACAACCTGCACCAACCACTCAATTTATCCACAGACAGCAAATTTTTCAGGTAGCACTTTTAGAATTATTATTAAACAAGCAAACACTGCACCGCTCGATATGCATTAAAACAAGTATTGTACCCAGTTATTAATTTGCACTATTCACTTTTAAATGCAGCAAATACCTCATTAATTTAATTTTAGGTGCCCACCAGTTTATATTGCATTTTACAGTCTAGAAGGCAATTTACTATTAACTGGCAATTACATACAGAATGATTGTTAATTCTGCTCCTAAGTGCTAGCTGCTTGAAAATTGTTATCTCTCTCTAATTTTTGACCTTCTTACAACAGGGGTGAGGTACACTGGGAATACAAAGGACTAGTAGAGAAGAGCTGGACATGTCATTTGTGACTCATTCTTTTAATTCACCGTGCTAATCAACTGAACTGCCACAATCTCCCAAGGTAATTGTATCTTTATAATAGTTGAAAGCAGCGGGCAAAAAGGCATGGATAGATGGGGAAAGGCCTTGCCTTTGCCTGCTGGGAGACGCCGCTCTCCTGCCTCTACGTCAGGCTAATGGGGGCTTTGGAGAAAAATCTGGAACTTTCGCATCTCCCCACCCTGAGCGTTTCATGGCTCAACTTCTGTGCTCACAAAGGCTTTGTACACCACACTACACTCTTGTTTCATTATCCCGCAGCCTTGTTGCCCTATGGTCCACCTCCTGCTGGGAAGGTTAAATGTTAGAGTGCCAAGCCAGGCTGCAAGCATGGTGGGACACTGATGGGAAACAGATGCCCTGGGGACCCAGCCCCTCCCTCCACCAGGGCCACAGCATTTTCATTTTCTGAAATACAGCGAGGCTTGGCTTCCCCCTCAATGGCAGCTGTAATTTCCAAAGACTGTCTCAGCCACCCTATCACTCCAGGATAAAGCAAAGCAGAAGTTTCTTGGGCAGGCAGGCTCTGGCTTTATCTCTTTATTTTCTTATTGCTGGGATATTGGCTTGTGTTTCCCTCAAAAGGTGTTTTAAATATATATTCCCATTAAAGTAATGTAACTTTATTGCAATTTTATTCCAGAGGGAAAAGCTCATGACATTCTCACAGTCCTTTTGAACATCTTTACTTAGTGATAAAGACAAAAGACAACCCCAGGAAAGAAGAAACAAATGGTTTGTCCTTACACTTCCACACACATGTGCATTTACACATTAGAAAGAAGTTCAAACCAGCAAAATTAGCCAAATTTGCAAAATCTGCACCTAAGAAATCAGTTAAAGACATTACTCTGAAGCAAGTCAAAATTCCAGGCCCTGAGAGCCAGAGCGTCATCTGGTTCAAATCTGCGGCGCTTCCCTGTGCGGGTGGAACTGCACCAGCTCCCAGCAGCTCAAATATCTGCAACTTGGGCTGAGGCTTTTAATTCATTCATTTTTTATTGTGTTGGACACTTATCTTAGCTCGACATACTCGTCAGGATACTCGGAGGTAGCTTTGCATTAACTCTCTATATACATATATGTATTTATACACACACACAATGCATACAAAACATAGTTCACAAGAATGTTGTTAAGCCTGCAACACTGATAGCCCCACCTGCACTCACTACCTGTGTAACAGCCTGTGAAACAACTCTGGCTTTTGAGATACGTCATCAACACCAAAAGCATCACAGTCACCACCATCCCATTTGGAAACTCTGGTAAAACCCACTCCTAAAGATCAATAAATGCAAATATTCTCTCCCTCGTCAGCCAGAAGGGAGGCAAGCAGTCTTAGATGCCAACATTTTTGCTCAGGTTGTGGTTTCCTTGGGAATAAACGGAACATAGGAATCTCAGGTGCTACAATCACTTAAAAGTTCATTTCAACAATAGATCCTAGGCACACACAAAAACACATCCACGATGTGTTAACAGTTTGAAAGTCCTAGCTTGGAACTACCCAGGAACACACTTTTCCCATTAGATCTAAATTAATAGATAGAAACAGTTGTAGTCTAGTGGGAAAATATTCATCAAAATGCACATCATCTGCACATCATCTGCAATCTGCATTATCTACCCAATAAGCAGCGAGGACTCTCCCTGAATCCCTGCAGTCTGTCGAGTAAACAGTTAAAGGCTCTTTGTTTTCAAAAGAGAGATTGATTCATCAGATCAAATTTATTACCTCCAATCCTCGTCCAAAAATACGGTAAATTAAATCGCTCTTTCTCCCTTTTCTCTCCCAGCACCTCAGTTCAATTCATTGGTAAACGCCAGAAAAACTCTAATACACATTTCAGATAAAAAGCCAGCAATACTTCACCCCAAAGTCAGAATTTTCGTATTAAAACCACTGGAAACCACAAAGTTCCGACTCTTTCTTGCACTGTTGTAAATTAAAATCAAATGCATTTATAAGAATTGGCACAAATAAATCATTCCCTGGCTTATGAGTTTGTA
>WEIV01028315.1:77380-87380 GCA_013390005.1 Calyptomena viridis | reverse complement strand
ATCGTATCCAGGGATTTAACCTGGCCAGAAGGAGACGAAGATTTTCAAGTAAGCAAGGTCAGGATTTGGGGAATATTCCTTGCAGGCAACACCATCCCTATTTTAAGAGGCTGAAGTTGATTCCAGCTCCACTAAAATCCCAAGAAGTTGTGTCATGATTTCAGTGGGAGCAGAACTGGGTGGTGACACTTGTTTTTGGAGCATGGCCCCACTCCTGAGGATGCTGAGCTCTCCTGAATCCCACTAACTTCCCTCTCACAGTGTCTGCAACCCTGGCTCTGCCCTTTCCTCCTCCATTCAAGGTAATTTTCCTGCTCTGGCACCCTGTTCCAGGAGTGTTTACTCTGAGTTGTTTCTATAATTGTTATTAAAAGTAGGACTTTAAGTCGAGATTTTCACATTCGTTTCCAACAGTGCAGCTTACTTGACTGGGCATTTATGGGATGTTAGGGAAAGAGGATTTGGCACTGTGGTTTTTAACATCGAAAGAAAGCAAATCAATTACCGTAACACACACATAAAAGGAAGCTGTTGGTAAGTGACATTTATGTAGATTTTCTGTAGCATGTAACAGTGGCCTTTATTTTTCTAAGCGATATTTTCTGCTCAGAGTCAAATTCTTTTCATGCAGCTTACAAAAATAAATACTTGTATTTTGCTAAGATCATAATAGCTCATTAGAAGAGGCTGAATTTGGACCTAGACTAAAACCTAACACCACAGGGCTGAGCATGCTTACTTGAACCTATAATGTTGCTAGTTCTGGCTCTCTGGGGAAGGAGAGGACGAGGGGAGAGGATTCAGCCTTCTTAATTGTGAACCTCATTAGTGACGGTTGCTAGGCAAAACACACACCTACTTTCCGCGCATATGAAAGAGATGAACAATACGTCATAGACCATAATGACTCTGGTGCTCAGGACGACCTTTAATTATTATATTTTTGGTCTCTTATACCTTAGTTATTAATGCAGAAAAACAAATTAGGGTTGTGTGGACCGCAGCGGATTTGTAAATCGTTTCCCATTTTTTGATGTCTAGATCGCTTTGCCTTCTCATAGTTGGTGCTTGCCTTGTTCATTTCCCTCTCTGCCCATTGGTAAATACTATTTGAAAGGTAAAATGACAATGATTGTATTAGCAGCTTAGTATCGTTATTGCCTTAATTAATTTTATTAGTGTAAAAAGACATGATCCTGTCAATATGTTGGTAGCAACTCGCAAGAGGAGTCCTGTGGACTCTGCTGTGCATGCCCTGGCCACATCAGGTCACACTGGGCTTGAGAATCAAACTCTTCCAGAACTGAAGATGTATTTGATCCCTGTGCATTTAAATTTTGGGCAGCCCTGAAGTGTTCGGGCAGTTGGACTAGATGATCCTTCAGAGCAAAAATTATTCTATTCTATTCTATTCTATTCTATTCTATTCTATTCTATTCTATTCTATTCTATTCTATTCCATTCTACCCCATCCTACCCTACCTTATCCTGTCCTGTCCTATCCTATCCTATTCTATCCTATCCTATCCTATCCTATCCTATCCTATCCTATCCTATCCTGTCCTGTCCTGTCCTGTCCTGTCCTGTCCTGTCCTGTCCTGTCCTGTCCTGTCCTGTCTTATCCTATCCTATCCTATCCTATCCTATCCTATCCTATCCTATCCTATCCTATCCTATCCTATCCTATCCTATCCTATCCTATCCTATCCTATCCTATCCTATCCTACCCTACCCTACCCTACCCTACCCTGCCCTATCCTATCCTATCCTAATTTTATTAAGAAACAGGTTCTATGAGAGCTGGTTTGTACACTTAGACTGGTACATTTTACAGTGCAAATAAAGTGATATTTAAGTCTAAATGATTAATTTGGGCTTTGCAGGAGAATAAATACATGTGTTCACATGTACAGGCGCAGCTGCGATTGCATGCGAGTGATTTGGAGGCTGATGGGCTCCAGAAAGATAGGATTTCACAATTCTGGATTTCCAGAGACACTTTCCATTCTCCTCTTCATCTCAGACTATCTTCTTTTAGCAGTTCAGGCAAGAAGTCAATCACATAGAGTCAGGCTGAAGAAAAACATTTTATGCTGTTTTTCTCATACAAACCCCCTCCTGCTGTAATCTGCAGTAAGGCCCAGCCACAGGAAATTGACCTCACAGTAAATTCTTTACAGATTCGGTCATGTTTTTACCATCCACTTAAACTTGCATACATAACCTGAGACTGTACCTCTGGATCAAGGAATATGACAAGCCAAAATAAAATCAAGTCAAATTAAAGAGCAAGAAAAAGCTGCAAGCAAAACAAGGCTGAAATAAAAAAAGAAATAACAGAGGAAAAGATGAAAAATTGGTTGTGACTGCAAAACTGTAAGTATTAAATAAAGAAAGGAGTCAGAAGCAAATTCAGAAGCGTCTGTATTCTAGTTGACAAGGGCTGAGAAATACTAATGGACTTTTTTTAATGGGTGGTTTGATGGATGAGAGAAGAAATGATGTAAAAGTAAATGTAGTGGTGTCTCAACATAAAGTATGGGGCAAAAAAAAATTTAAAAAAATAAAATAAAATAAAAAAAAGGCATTGCAAATAAAAAAAAAGACATGTAAATGTGTGCCTACCATTTTCCAGATAAGAAGGGGCCGTACCTTCTGAGGGGTCAAGGCGGCGAGCCCGCCTCCCGTGTTTGGAATTGTTGTGTACAAACATGTTGTCTGAGACAGCCAGCACGTGGCCATCCACATTGACTGTTGTTGATACAACAACCTGGAAAAGAGAACGAAACCTCACATTTAAAAAATCCCAGCTTTGCACTGAATCAGGTCTCGTAAGACACAACAACATCCTGTTACTTTTCCATTTCTATTTAAACCGAGTGAATGACATCTCTGAATACATCTTTGTTTGCGTGGCGACCACTGGTGATTTTTAACTCACAATTGTTTCTCTTCAGAACCTGCTACACTAATTAGAGTTTAATCTCCTATTATGCTAACAAATGAATTCAATTCAGGGAAATATTCTTCTAGCCATTAGTTTCAGAAACACCCCTCTAGCCACTCATTTTAAAAGCTGCTGTTTTGATTGATCTGTTGATATATTGATTAGATAGTTTATCTAATTAAAATTTGTTCACTTGAGACTGTCTTCAAATGAAGGGTTGTGAGGATTCCAAATAAAAAAGGCTTAATAAATCAGGAACCATCGTAACTCCCCATTTTTTCTTCAGTAAATGATCTCCAGGTCAGTTTTACAATTACATTTAATGTCTGATAATGAACTTTTTTGCATCTGAAAAGACCGAGTTGAATATGAATAGTGAAAGTGTTTTCAATCCATGAAAAGTATCCCTTCTCAAGTTCATTTGGATGGTGATTGACCCTGGTATGTCAATGGAATTTCCTCCTTTATTTTTGAGTGAAAGGCTCCTATTCTTGTGTCCAGGTTCAGAGTCCGGCCATAGAAGAGATGATGGATAGGGCCTCCTTTGGCTTCCAGCTGCTTCTCAGTAGAAAATGGCAAAGGAACATATGCAAAACGCACAACCTTCCCGATAAAAACACCTACACAATGGAGCTGTGAAACTCCTTCCGGAAGCGATACGGTGTGAACGCAAGCCAAGGAGGAAACTGTGAGCTGTGCCTGTGTTTGTGGGGAACACGGCTCCGCAGGTCGAGCACTCTTATCCCAGACAGACATTTACGTCTTATTTAAATACTCCAGCGTGGGCCCTGTGCTGTGGGTTCCAGGTTTTCTAAGTGCAGTGGCCACTGAAGTGTTTTTTGGGGGGTTAGTAGAGTCCATAGAGTCAGTGGCTGTCAGATCTTATCAACCCAACTGGTGACGGCAGCGAAAGGCAGGATGAATTTTAGCTTTCACCTTCCATTTAACACAATTTTGGATATTACAAAGATGATTGCAGGGTTCTCCCACCAGCTCCTCAACCCCAACACTTATGGAACACAACTGGAAGGGCAGAAATGGGCCTCCTTTTGCACAGAGCTGGTCCAAGGCATCAGAAGAAAATTCTTGTCTGCTTCTATGTTTTGGATCATCTCTGATCCTGTTTCTTATTCACGAGCCATAATTAGCTTTCAGCTATCACAGCACCTTTCCTGTGTATCCTGCCTCCTTTGAGACAGCCATCTGCGGTACCCTTTAGAACAGCCCGAGGGCAGTTCTCTGCCAGGCTGCTCTGCTTCCCCAGCTCTCTCCTCCCACAAGTGGACACTTTCACTCTTGTCAACATCCACTTTGGAGATTGCTGAGGTTGCACTGCTCACCTCGGCCGCAGAGCTGCTGCCAGGCCACTGGGCTATCAGCTTTCAACCTTAATGAGATTCCCAGACTTTAAGAAATATTGCAAAACATACAAGCGTGTTTTTCAGCCAAGATTTCTGGGTTTGGTTCCTAGAACACGGTGTATTAAAAAGACAGAGCAAGGTGTATATGAAAATGACAACTATTTTTGTTCTGTCATGTATATATAGGTCAGTCACCAAGGGAAAATAGTGTAGTTCAGCAAAAGAAAGTCGACGTGCTACGCTTTGTTATATCGCCTTCCTCCTGCAGTGCACCTCCAGAAAGGTGCTGAGACAGTGAAACAGGTAAAAATACTGTTCAAGATCTGACATCCTGTTAAGTCCAGTTAAACCTTCTGAGAGGCAGGGAGCTTAGCTAAAGACACCCAGGGAAGACTTTCTAGTGCCTACTGGCTCCATTGTCGACCACAAGATCACTCCTGACTGATGCTTCATTTAGTCATCAGTGAGACAAAGAGGACATTTCCACTCATTCCAGGTTTGACCTTCTGTTCTGTTCAGATGGATCAATATCACCGATGCCACGTGAAGCTGAGGTGCATGAAAAATGGAAGCTTGGCTCAATTGTTTTGAAGGAATTTTTTTTTCCAGCTACAGATGTTTTCTGTTGGCTGGCTCAAGGGTGCTGGCTCCCCAGGTTGGTTGGCTGTGCATGAAAACAGATGTCACATGTTTTGCTGTCAAGTTTAACCACAAGTTATTCTTCTCCAAACTAAGAAAGTCTTGAACATCTCAATACTACTTTATTATTAGCCTCAAATATGAGCCATTGTGAAATATTTTGAAATAAAAGGCATTTATTTTCTAACAAGCCTTTTGAATGACCCCAGATACGAAGGAAATCATTTGTCCATCCCATCAGTTGTCTCTCTGTAGTGCTATGTTTCACCACAGTATATCTCAAAAGCTGTAAGGAGAAAGTGAAGTATTAAACATTTTCTAACACAACTGAAACAAAAATACATGGGTTGGGCCATGACTGGTGGATTTACAAGTTGTGAACCTGAAAAACCCCTGTATGAGTTCCAAAATTCCCTGCGTTCCACAGTCGTGTCCTTAGTAAGATCAAACTACTCAGTCTATGGAAAACCTCTGCAGGTCTGAGCACACACCAAACTACAACACAAGGTGTTAGTGGGAAGAAAACCTAGGGAAATACTTTCTAGGGAGACATCCACTCCCTTCAGCTTTGATCCAATACATTCCACTGCAGAACTCGGTGCATCCCAAGAACCAGCATTTAAATAAGTGGCGTGACATAAAATACTGATAGAAATTTTCTTCAAGCATTGGAACTACACTAAGAAGAAGCACTGACACTAATTTTTTCCTTATGAAAAGTTCAAGATGAGGATGTGACTAAGTCTTTTATATATTGTTTATGCTTTTACAGGGATCTGTACCTGGAATCTTCGCATGTCTCGCGGGTTGCCTGCATTCTTCAAACAGTTCTGATTGCACTTGAGGAAAAACTTTAGAAAGAATCTATAAAAATACAAAATTGAAATCTATTAGATTCATCAAAATGTAAATCCAATTTTAAAAAAGTTTAATAAAATTTAATCATAAATAGTTGTACCCCAAAGAATACTGGTAGTGAAATATTACTTTCCTATTTGTTAATGAACTTATTTTAAAGCATAAGATCTCTGTCATAAACAGAACATTATTGCCAAAGAAAGGCAAATTTATATTTTTAATTTTTCAACAACTACAAATGTATTGACTCCAGGCCATATCCTTAGCTCAGTATGGGAAAGTTGGTTTCAATGACTCATTGACTTCAAAGGCAATGACTTACACCAGATGAGAATTTGTCTCTATTTTTTTAATACTTTTTATTTTTTCACAACTTATATTAGCAGTAATGACCTCTACGTTGAAAAATTCCAAAGGTAATGAATGATCAATCTTCTGAAAAACACTTGGCTTTGCCTCCGGTTTGGAAACTCTCGCTATTCAAAGGGACTCGATCCAACTCCTGCTGACTCCAGGGAGATCCAGGCAGGATCTGCCCACCGGCAAGGCCCCGGTTCCCTCATTGTTTTTGAAAGGAAAGGAACATGGCAAATTAGGCCCTGTCTTACGACCTCTTCAACCTTTGCCAGCCTTTAGCTGTGAGGAGTCGCTCTACCCGGGGATCGAAATCCAGCTTATTTCTGCTGAGCGGCAACCAGCAATTATTTAGGACTAACCCTTATCATCCAGGCATCTCCCCATAAACCGTTTTTGCAGCAACGCTGCCTCAGGGGAACACAGCGAGCACTTAGAGGGAAGGGAAAAGCTTGGAAAGATGGAAACTCCTTTATGCCGCCCTCCTGTACTGGAGGAAGGAGTTGCATTGGGAAGTTCTCCACCCTGCAGGTGAAGCAAAATGGGGGCCCTTCACTATCCTGTCATCACACAGGAGGATGTTCACAGCCTGACACCTTGTCTTTTCTGTATGTTGTTGTGGTTTTGTGTTTCATCATCAAAAAATATTCTAGGAGTCCGTTTTCTGGCTAGTGACTGACTGCTGGTGGCAAGTAGAGCTCAGGAATTCCTCCACACCCGGAGTTCCTCAGATGCTCCATTCCAGCAGCTTGTGCTGCCCAACTTCACACCTTTGAATGTCAAGGTCAGACAGAGCTTTCACATGTAGAATATGGAACAACTATTATTTGTTCATTCATGTCAGTCTCTATAAATGTGACTATTCTTGCTGTACACAGTTCACAAAAATTTCCCTGTGCCAACAGCATTCCTGGAAGGAGGCAAAACATCCACCTCTTCCCTTCTTGAGCAACCAACATGGCTCAGTCATGGCCAGTAGAAAGTACAAGTGTGGTTGCACCACAGTTCACTCTTGAGAAGCTTTGAGAGTCATACAGGAGCATTACGGGATCATCCCCAAACCACAAACCCTTTTAATCCCAGCTCTTCCTTTCCTGTTAAACCTTGAGCAGATCCCTGATATTACTACAAGACCATAAGGCTGAAGGAGGGATCTCTCTCTCATATCAGAGAGGCGAGGAGGGAAACAACCAGCTGTACTGAAACTGCATAAATAAATTCATGCTGTAAGCTCAGCTGAATGCACATTTCTTTAAAAATTCCTATCCCAAAACATGTAAAAGGGTTTTAGCTGTTGAGCTGAAAAATATCTGGGTTTCCACAGTGGTTGATGTGATATCCAAGCTCGGATGCTCAGGATTGTTGGATGCTGTTGCATTATCAACAACTCCATGAAACTGCATCTTTGTTAGACAAAACTTCCCCCTAATTTTATCTGCCTTGGTTAGTTTTTGGGGTTTTTTTAAGAGACTTATTTTCTCCAGATAAACTGAGTACAGACCAGATTCCCTGCCTGTGGCAGGGGGTTGGGGTAAGATGGTCTTTAAGATCCCTTCCAACCCAAACCATTCTATGATTCTGTGATTCTAAATGTAACATTTCTGTCATTTCTCTGGTTTTGCACACCTTCCACTGCACAGACCGTGAGGATGTGCAAGGACCAGCTGATGCCCATGTCAGTACAGGACCACCTGGCACTGGGGATTGAAGAGCTGGGACGAGCCTCCAGCTTTACAGCTCCTTAGTGCCACATCCAGGCTGAAGAGCAGTATCTTATCTCTTTTTTTTTTTTTTTTCCCTGATCTCAAATGGGTGTTGTGAGGCTTATTGAGCTAATGTTTGTAAATTGCTCGGAAATTCTCCAATGAATTGTGCACTAGGAATGCTAAGTATTGCTCCTCGTGGGTTGTTTTTAGCGTGAAGCATTCATGATGAATTGTTTCTATACAGAGAGCTCACATCCTGTCAAAGAAAAAGGGCCATTAAGCATCCTTTCACTAAACATCAACTGGAACCGGTATTTGTTCAATTATTTGGTGAAAAGGACCCACTCTTGGCAAAATTAGACATCATCAAGTTTATTTAGATGGCCCTGAGCACTGGGCTAAATATCGAGGCTGCAAGGCTGGAGTGAACACAAGCAGCACTTGTATTTAAGCTTCTCTACATTCCTTGATACTGAGATTGCTTTTTTTCATTCTTTAATCTGTGCTCTCAGAGAGTTCATGAAGAACAGGTGGCATCAAGACAAGATTTTCTGAGGAAGGCAACACAAATTAAAAACCACATTTCCAGGCAGGGTGCTTCTCCTTGCCAGGAGGAGACCACTGACTAGGTCATTCCTCTGACCAACAAAGACTGTGGGCACTACAAACCCATCCCTACCATCCCAAGAGCTTTCCCCCACGAGCCCCAAGCCCCTGAGACAAGATTTCTGTGGCACAACAAGAAGCAAGGACCTGGATCACAGAATCAGAGAATCAACTAGGTTGGAAAAGACCTCTGAGAACATTGTGTCCAACCTATGACCCAACACCACCTTGTGAACCAGACCATGGCACTCAGTGCCCATCCAGTCTCTTCTCAAACACCTCCAGGGATGGTGACTCCAGCACCTCCCATTCCAGTGCTCAGAGCTCTGCTTGGTCATGTCTCAAACTTTGAGACAATAGAATGAGAAGTGAAGCCTTTCTAGATTTGGGTCTCCCAGCTATATTTTGTATCATATGCACAATTGTGTATTTATATATACACAAAATCTGTATTTTTTAATACAGAACAGCTTTCCCAAACGTGCTAAGCTGCTCCTAAAATACTGATACAGAGAAAAATGCAGTCTTTGCGATGTTCCTCTGCTCTGATTTTTTTCCCAGCACTAAGAAGGGGCCTGCTACGACCTTAATTAAAATGTATTACCTTCCCGAAGACTCCACTATTTTAAGCTAAAATTTACATCTTTTATTAACTCCCCTCACCTATACACTTAGCTGGCGGTGCCTCTCGCCGCCCATCTGCCATCCACATACAGTAAGTCACTTGATATTCCACCCACCAATTTTTCCTAACAACCACTGTGCAATTAAACTGCACACGTTCTGTTGCGAGGTAAATTAGGCACACCTGCGGCCAGCCTGCATTTGAACCGCAGCAGAAAAGGACCTAACAAGGTGAGAGCATACCACAAAGTTATAGGCCTGTCAAGCAATTAGGTTTTCACTTCTGGGACATCCACACAGTGCAATTATGCTCCACATTACAACCTGGCTAATCTTCTGAACAAATGTCATGTCTCGGAGAAGCGAGTAAAAGCAGTTCATCTGCAAATGTGTCTGCTCTTAAGCCTCCACCTTATGCACATAACAACCTAAAGGAGACTTTTTTTTTTGTGGTATGAGAGATGGTTTTTTTCCCAGAGAAGATTTTTTAAGCCCTGCAAGTGTCTTTTCATCCTGTTCACCTCTTCTTAACCTCTGTGAGAGGAGGTGTTGTAGCAAATAGACCAGAAAGACTTTTGTGCTTGAATTTCAATGCTAAGCAAGAAAATCCTTGGTGTTATAAGCCCAAGAGGTGGCTTTAGTTTGGTCCAATTCAAATACTGTTTGGCTAAAGGAATAACTGTGGCACAAAACCACCTATTACATCCCAGAAACATCATTAATAATGTGTATTTCCACCAGACCACAAACAGAAGCCTCATTCATGCGAATAAACCTCAGCAGGAAATAAATGATTAATTTTTTTTATTTCAGATACGGAGTGTGAGTGTCCTGCTGACAATACCCTAAACCAAACTCTGCAGTGGTGAGAGGTGAGATCGTAAGACACTCAGCCAAAACCTGCA